>WYDF02320044.1:0-27959 GCA_009867245.2 Adranes taylori
GAGAACAAATAAGTTTGAAACGGTTGATTTAAATATCTTATTTTATTAATTTATATTGGTAACCAAACGCCACTGAATTGAATTAAATCTTTCTAAATTTCTTTCTCTTCATAGTTTCACCCTCTTCCTCATACGTAGATGGTCAACATTGGTAAACCAGACTATAACAACTTTTCAGAGTTTTATTACTAACTTTCGTACATCCCTTCTTAATGGGACTTGAAGTTTTTTGGCAATTTCTCCGTTTAATTGCAAAAATGTAGTATTTTCAAAAAATGATAAGAGCACAAAGTTTTGGACAACCATGTTAATTAAAGATTGTTTAAAATTTTCTTTGGTCATAGTTACGGTAATCTTGTGACTTTTTAAATATTTCATCAATGGACGTAGTTGGGAACTTGAAGCAAACCATTTTAAAACTTTTGCTTCTTCAGACATAGTTCTCGTAGGGACATTTTTTAATTCAGTACGGGTAAATGCACTAATTTTTGTTCCACAAATACTCTCATTATCATCTATGAACTATGTATATGGTTTGCTACAAGGTCTCCAGCAAAGAGTATTCGGTAAGTAAAGGGGAAAAATGTTGTTTTTATGTACGAATAGGAAGAATGTTTCATTTATGTATAAACAATTCTGCATTGTAATTATGAATAATTAATATTATGATTCAAAGAGCCAGAGTCGAAAAAGAAAACCCGGACTCGGAGTCGCTATATTTTTGTAACGACTCACGCCTTGTTACTCGCCTAGTTAATTTTCACCGTCTAGCGCTTACGTTTGAATCAAATGATAGTTGAAACATTAAAGGCGGAAAATCATCAGCTATTACTCACTACTCATCAAGAACTGTCTGGAACGTGTCAAGTCCAAGTATCAATTCCAAGCTAAACTCCAAGGATCATTGAATAATCTCATTCTTTTGCAGCACCACAACGCATGACAATGGTAGTAACCCACAAAGATTTTAAATTAGTAATGAAAAGGTCTTCGTAAAGAAATGAAACATTGTGGGAAAAAAATTTAAAGCTAAAAAAATGGTAAAGCAACAAATTCAAACATGCATGAGTGACTCTGTAGATTATAGACCAGGAGTCTCCAAACTTTCTATTCCAAGAGCTATACTGGTTCCTCCACTAAGTCCCAAGGAGCCAGATCTAGTTAGCTTATAATGCCAACTTACTGTAGCGGATCAGGTACCATACATGGCCCTCCGCGGCCGCAGGGCAAATTGGTGATGATCGCGGACCGTAGTTTGGAGATCCCCGTTGTAGACGATCAAATGAATTTTTGAATAATTAAAATTTCATTGTCCCAAAACTTTTATTTATTAATATTTATTTATAACATGCAGATTTTTCGAGCAGATGACAGCTCCCCCGACAAGGTTAAAAAAATGCCGATTTTAATATTTGAAAGATGACGAAATTTTCTAGAAGATTTAAATAACCATTTTTTCGGAAACCCGTGTTCCAAAAATTTTTTTGAAAAAATATAAAAAAAAATCTGATTATGTAATAGTCAATTTTTATATTTTCGCATTTTAATATTCGCAACGACATTTTTATTATTTTAAGTTTTACGAGTTATCGTATTTCCTTTGCGGAGGGGCTTTATTATTAGTTCTTTACTGGAAAAAGTGTTAGCGAATTTTTCCCTACTTATTTTTAATAAACCAATATTTTCAATAACTTATTAGCTCAACGCATTTTTAGAAGACGTTTTCAATGTAATGCTTCTAAGTTGCTACTACTATCTTTTACACGTTCCACCACTTATGCTTTCATCAACAAAATAGAGCAATTTTGATCATTAAATTTCTTAACGGATCAGGAAGAAATTTTCGATTGATCAAAGTCTTAGACTACCAAAAATTTTCTGGCAGAAGCTCCTTTCAAGTTACACCTTTTTAACACCTGACGCCGACGAATGCCACCGTCTTCGGCAACTCGCCAGAAGCAGCTTCTTGCCAGTAAATTCGCATAAAATGAGCCGTTCAATTTAGTGTACCTCAGACGCATTTTGGGTATTATTCTAATACTTTTTGAGTGAGGACCTTCGCACAGCTTAATCAGAAATAATTCTCCATTAGGTGGCTAACTTATTCTCATAGAGTGAACTGAATTCGCACTTTAATCTGATTGGAGTCTATATTCTATAGTAAGCGCCACCAATAAAAGTTCCTTATTTTATTTTATTTAAATTAAATTACATTCACCTACAGTCAGCAACAAAAATTCTACAATCATCGAATCAGGCATACATAAACTATATCATCTAATTCTGGCTGAATCTTTAGTACTCTCGTCACTAACTTCTTATTTAATTCATTCATATCAATCTTTTATAACCCTTCCTTGATAAATCTTCGTCACGAGAAAGCAATGAGAGTCACGTCAACAGAAGAGGTCAGCCAACCGCCTAACGCACCGGAAGAACAGAGATCTAATTCCTGGGACACGAGAAGAGTACCATCGACGTTTGTTCCGTTATTACTTCGGCAACAGCGAATAAATCCGAAATGCCCACAAATTAATTTTTTTCCTTTTTGCGACATAAAAATTTCACCACATTTGCACAGTTTTCCACATCTTCATCATGTCCACTGGCTGATTCAACTTACAAATCCGCGTAATGCATTTAATTCTACCGACACTCTAGAGAAGCAGACGAAAAACTAAAGATCCAATCAGAAGATAAATTAATAATACAAATTACCTTTATTTCTACCTTTATTTCTATAATTTTCCTTGCTATTTTGCTAATGGAAAATGATATGGAACATCCTAAATTTTTGCATTATAATTAGCTTCAAAACTGTACATTCGGGGAATCACCAGAGTTGCTTTGCTGCACTGCTGAATAAAATGTATCTGAAGGTTTATGGTTTATTCCTAGATGCACAATAGTTTATTTTCTTTACTCAATGTGGATGAATAGTTAGTTGGAGTATCTGTCCCTCGTATATGTGAACAATATGGCATACAAAAAAAAACTGTTTTAGACATTAAAAACAAAGACAAAATAAACAAATTTATGTTAATGTGTGATGTAAATGCGAATAAAAATCCCAGAAAACGAATGAAATTAGCACGTGAAACTTCACTTGAAGAAACTTTATTGAAGTGGTACAAACAACGTTCTTGCGGGGTGCCGGTCAGGGCAGTTGAACTAAAATCTGCTGCAATTAAATTAGCAGATCACATGAATTTAAACTAGTGATGGATGGCTCTGGCGTTTTCGCAAAAGGCATGGAATAGTAAATAAACGAATTTTCGGCGATGCTGCAAGTTGCTACTTTACCTGAAAATACAGAAGCATTCCAAAAAGAAAAAACCTTTTGGAAGGAAAACCAGCAAAGAGAGAGTATCGGCACTTCTGTGTGCCAATGCTGATGGGTCACATAAACTAACCACTGTTATTGTTGACAAGCCTCAAAAACCAAGGATTTTAAAAAACATAATGAATGGTCTCCCTGTTTCATATTGCTATTCGAAAAAGCATGGTTCACTTCTAATATTTTCGAAGACTGGTTTTTTTTTAAAGAATTTGTACCTGTACTCAGAAAATTTCAAGAGGAAGAGCTTGCAATCCCATCAGAAGACAAAGTGTTTGTTACTATTAGACACGCACCCACATATCTCTCGGAAAACAATCTACGAACATTCTACTTGAAGATGGCAAGTTTAATTGTATGTTTTTGCCAAAAGACACCACATATATTATTCAACCGATGAACCAGAGATCATTTTGGCCACAAAAAAATATATAAGAAAAACTTTGTAATGAAACATTGGTGGTATTGGAGGCTGAGGAAGATGAAGAAGACAGAAGAGGCCAATGTACCTTAGAAAATTTGAGAAGTTATAATTTAAAATCAACGATTTTTAATTTTCCCAGCTGCTTGGAAAGAGGAAAGAGCCCAAACTTTAGAAAGTGGCTGGAAGAATTTGTTTGATGACCAAGATGCAGAAATTGATTAGGAGGTAGTAGACGTTTCTGATTTCTGTAGGATTATACAAAATAATGTTGGATAAGAAGTAGGCGAGAAAAGTCTGTTTGAATGGTTGAAAACAGATGAAGGTGACCTTGGGTATCACATTATGACCGAAAGTGAAATAGCAGATGAAGTATTGATCAAAGAAAGTGACAATGAAAGCTATGATAGCGAAGAGAAGGAATCAATACTCCCAAAAATAAAATTATCAATGGTCATATCGCATCTTGACGATGTAATATCATCATTTAACGATGATTCGGCAGATAGCGAAATGCAATTATATCACACGAACTTTCGCAATTTTAGAGTTAATAATTAAGAAACACCAAACTTCAGAAATGGATTCTTTTTTCAAACCAGTCTCACTGAACAGTATTTTCTTTGAATATTCCCAAAAATATTTCATTTGTAAACAAATAACTGATATCATACTTTTGTACATTTATTTGTCACATAATTAAATTATCTGGAATGATCCATATTTCATTACTGAAAATTAGTTATCTTTGATCTAATCAGATTTGTTGAAATCCATTTATATTATTTATGTATATTAATTAGATTATGGCTGATTTTGCTTGGATAAAGTTTCGTTTTATATTTTTCATTTTCGTGTGTTCATAATTTATAGATAAAATCGATTAATTTAAATTTAAAAATTAAGACAATTTTTTTATAAATGGGTATAATGGAAAACAGTTTAAATTTTTTACTGTGCTTCCTTACTGAACAATAAAATAATTTTACTTATTTTATACTAATAATTAAAGAAGAATTCGAATAGAAGAATTCATCTTAAATTAGAATAATGTGTTTGTTCAGCCTCATTCATTGAACACGTCAGGGAAAGGTATAGATAGATTGCTGAACACGTCAGGCAAAATCAGTCGCAGTTACTGTTCAAACTTCGAAATTATATACAGCATTGCTGCAAAGGAGCTCTCATAATTTTCTTTTGAATTCTTTATTGGTAATGGTTTTTATTATTTGGGGCATCGCGTCTTGATATTGTAAATTATTTGAATAATTGTCTTATGTAGGATAAATATTCTGTTGGCTGTGTAGTGTGTTATACTCCAGAACATTATGCCGTAGTTTAGTATTGGATAAATTCAACCGTAGTACGTTTTAGAATTGTGGTTGATACAGTCCCTTTCATTTTACGGAATAGGTAACATTACCCGCTAAGTTTGTTGCTTAAATTTGACTGATGTTTCTGAGGGATGCTTGTCGTGCCATGTCTAATTTCAAGACTTTTGTTCATGGTCTGTTTAATTGTATTTCATTGCGGTTACAACAGTTGACCATATTGCTTGACTGCTTCCAATTCTGCTTCTGTACCCGCGTTTACTAATATGCTTGCATCAGCCGCATACAATAAGGTAATTGTTGTTTCTATATCTTCTGGAAGATCATTAACCATTATGCAAAAAAATAGAGGAAGTAGGAGTGTACCCTATGGAATTTTTACCTGTTTCATGCCAGATTGTATAGCTAGCAGTATTCTTATATCACTAAAATATTAAACTGTTTTTTTTTCTGACTAATTCTTTAGCTGATCTGATCTTTAGGTTCTTTTTCGAAATTGTCATTTTCATTATTTTCTTTTTTTTATATTTGTCTTCTATCTTATCATTTTCATTTTCTACATTTTCATCCTTTATTTTATTGTTTTATCATCAGCCGTTTCTTTGGACAAAAAGAGTAGACCCGGAGTAAAATCGTCATCACCAAAAGGCGAACTTTTCAATGGCCAAATTTCAGGTTTTTTAAAGCTTTTTATAATATTCTCTCATGTGAAAGACTTTAAATACGCTCGATGGGTTAGTTGGGATATAATATTTTACTGTAATGGTTTTACCTGGATGTGATAGCACCCAGCAATTAAATGCATTGTTGCAAAAATTTTTAAATGGAGCGAATGGGGAGCAAAACTTAATAAAAGAATTCCAATTTGCTCGCAAGGCTAACATATGACTCGTGGTTGTCAACTAGTAATAATGTATGGTCTATAGTCCCCAGTCATCCAGCCAAGTTGAGTTTCTCAATGCTAAACTTGAAACTGGACCATTAGTCACGAAGTCTTCCACATTTTTACGAAACTTACCTAGGATATAAGAGGATGGTTTGACATAAATCTAGCCTGCGATAGATTTATTTTGACATCGTTAAATCAAAATCCGTGAGCTAGAAGAGGCTGCAAACATATCAACTGAGCGTATACAGGCCATCATACACAAACATTTGGATATGAAAAAGCTATCCGCACGATGGGTGCCGCGTTTACTCACTATTGACCAAAAACGCACGCGTGTGATGGATTCGGTGCTTTTGGATCACGAATATAAAACGTGATCCGAAGGATTTTTTTCAAATGAAAAAAGTGTTGATGAAACCTGGGTTCATTAATACACGCCGGAGACGAAGAAACAGTCAAAGTAGTGGAGAGAAAGCGGAGAACGCTCACTGAAGAAGGCAAACACAACGTGATCAACTCGACAACGAATTGAAGAAAAATTGCCCTGGTTTGGCTCGCAAAAAAGTTCTCTTCCATGATGACAACGCGCCAGCTCACAGAGCAGCCGTCGTCCAGGCAAAATCGAACCAATTAGGCTACGAATTGATCGATCACACACCGTATACACCAAATGTAGTACCTTGCGACTTCTTCCTATTCTCAAACCTTGAAAGAAAACTATTTTGAAGAATAAGTGATAAAAAAACAAAAATCGTGCGTTTTCTTACTTCGGCTAGATTTCCGTCAAACTACCCTCGTATATAAACGGGAGACCTACGTTACCCACAAGCACTAATTATTCCCACAAAGGTCACTAACTCTCCCCTTTCACCAGAAGCTGTTTGAGATACTTGTTTTTTTTTAATTTTTCCTAGTGATAGATAACTTTCAAAGGTTTCATCACAGTGATAATTACGGTCTCATCGAGATTCAATAATACTATCTAGAGAAAATTTAGAAAGTGCCAATAATTTTTTAAGGTTTTCTAAAAACTAATCCATCTTACACTTGTTAAACGCTATGCTTCTTCTTAAGCTGATGCTTTCCTGTTTTCTTAAAGAAAGCTCTTCTTTTGTTATATCGTTTTTACTCGTCTTTGAGACGTTGTTCTTTTTATTTCGTTGATCATGCAGAGTAAGTTCCAGTGCCAATAATTACTTGTTTCATGCTACTTACATCTATTTGGTTCCTGGTGGTTTTCAAAAATTTCCGTTTTCTCTTCGTTTGAGCTCCCCACGGAATAATTTTCAGAATCGTCCACTGCTTTATGACTAAATTCTTTAATCTTTGTTTTATGTACACTTTTAATTTTCACAGCAATATAGAATTACTTCTAACATTCAGTACATATAAGTTAGACTGGCGCGGATCCGTAAATGAATATTTGAAATAACTATTACTTAATTTTAGCGTAAATCAATTTTCCATCCAGCGTCCATACCGGATGGAAGGAGACCGGAAAATTATTCCTGCATCAACCTTTACTAATTAACTCTTACTCTTACAATATTTGATAAATTTGCAGTTTACGTAAATCATAAATTACCAGCCATAACTTTTATTTACCAGAATATTCAATGACCTTAGAATTAACCTAATAACCAGTTAAGGAAACAAATTGAAATCGTATGCATACATGTAGAAGTAGTATATTTGCTTAGCACGGAACGAATTATGATGATTAGAAATTAATACTGATAAATTAAAATTATACAGTTCTTAGATAAGATTCAAGTACGTTAAATTTTATATTATAAATGTTATTTCCTATACTTACCAATTTAGGTATTGAAGATTCGTTTTTAATTGACATACCCATCATATAATAAAAAGTAGCGTTTACTTTAAAAAAAATATTATTTACACTTTTTTATTTACAAGTATTAAAATTGAGATATAATCACAACCACCTTATAACAACTTATAACCACCACGCGATAACTGCTGCGTTCTGCTGAGAACAGTTTGGTTATATTTTGTCATATACTTATCGTGGTTACTTGGTCTAATACATTTAGCAGTACCTAATCATAGTACGTATCTTGAAATAACAAGCTATGTTGCCATAGTTAGAGTAAAATCGTTGTCAGATCAACACATATGCGTAACGTCAGCGTGTGCGAATTGTGATGTATCTTAAGCGTTTATCACACTAGGCAACTGTAAATTAATTAGGGCAATAAGAAAAGGATTCAATAGTCTCATATGAATGTGAAGTGCTGCATGGAGTGCCCCAAAGAGCGGTCTTGGGGACCTTTGAAATTTATACTACACATAAATGACATTGATCATGTCGCAAACAATATAGAAACAAACTTATTTGCATACGACACTATGATAACAGCAATCGCAACTGATGAGGCGACAGTGAATTACAGAACGCGATTAGTAAACTAGAACTAGAAAAATGGTTAACGAATAACTCACTAATCCTAAACACGAAGAAAACAAAATCAATACTGCTAGATACTTCAAAAATACCCAAACACATGAAAAACTATAGTGATGATATAGAATATGTTGATAACATTAAATACTTACGTAGGTATAACAATTGATAGATTTGAACTTCTATAGGCATTTTAATAATGGCTTAGACAAGACGTTTAAAAAGATCAATTATTTCAATAGATGTACATCTCAATTCCTGGTCGAAGATAATGGTATATAAGTCTATAATACAGTCTAATTAATTTTCAGTATTGCCCATTGATATTATTTTTTTCAAATAAAACATACCAAAAAGATTTTAAAAACTCGAAAATAGAAGCATGCGCATAATACTAAGGAGAAAGAGATAAGACAGAATGGATATAAGAACATCTAAATTTTAAAAGCATATCAGGAATTATACTTACACGCTGGATTATTTATGTATAAAATCTTAAATAACTTACTACCATTGTACCTAAAATCAAGTCTACTAATACTGGACACATTACACGATCACAATACGCGAGCTGATAACAATAAATATATCTACATTAAAGGTGCCAAAAAAGAAAATACAAAAAAACTTGTTGCTATACAACGATGTGGTAACCAACTACAACCACATTTATCCATATATTAAAGAAAATAAAATTAAATAAATTCAAAGAAGTATTAAATACCTTTATCATAGAGCATGTCAAATTCGAATTTTTAAGAAGGTGGTATATATTTTATTTTATTTCCAAACTATTTTCCTTGTGTATTTTTCTGTTTATTTGTATTTCTAATTTTTGTTTGCATTTCCTTAAGATTATCTAAATACATGACATATTGTATTAAATTACAAATGATTGTCACCGCCTTGTACCCGGCGTTCGCCTGTTTTGGAGTGTTGCTTTTCCGGAGTCGAGTTTCCTCGTTTTCCGGGCAGTGTCGATTGATTTGTTTGTGTGTATTTCTGCTGGGTCTTTTTGCTGGGCAGTGTTTACTGATTATGTTTTTGGTCTTTTTACGTTTTTTTATGTTTTTTTTGTTTTTTTTTTACTTTTTTTATATTTCTTTTTGCTTTTTAATTTTTTTTAAATCGGTATTCTGGTTTGTGTGTGCGGTCGTGTTTTGTGTTTTGTATTTTCCCGTGTTTCAAGTTCGCTCTATCGCTTTCGCATCCAGCTTACCATCCTGTTGTGTGGTGCAAATCGTATGAGTGGATTGCGATGTGTTTGAACGTTTTTGTAAAAGTTGTCTGCTAATGTTTTTATTCTTTGAGTGAATGTTGCAATTTCTAAGTCTTTGTGTAGTTGTCTATTTGTTACAAACCAGGGAGCTCCGTGATTACTCTTAGTGAGTGTGCCTGTCTTGTTTCAAGTGTTTTGAGAATGTTTGAGACTGCGTTATGACAGATCTCACAGCCATAAGTCATGACTGGTCTGACCACCATTTTCTATATTGTGATTTTATTTTTTAGGTTTAATTTACTGTTTGTTGAGTAGTGGATATAGTGATGCGCTTATTTGGTTTGCTTATTTCCGGCTTGTTTCATGTGTGGTGAGAATGTGAGTTTTCTGTCTAGTGAGTGCCCTAGGTATTTTACGTATTTTAACCATGGGATTTTGTGTCCTAGTAGTGTGACTTTTGTTTCTGTCTCTTTTTTCTTTCATAGTGAATATGATGGTTTGTGTTTTTTGTGGATTGAGTTTGATGCGCCATAAGTTGCACCAATATTCTCTAACTGTTTTTGAAGCTGATTTTTGAGTACTTTTCTTTGGTTTGATTGTGCTAGTGTTGCTGTGTCGTCAGCATATACTGCCAAATGTGTTTTTTCTGTTTTTGGTATGTTTACTGTATATATGTTGTACAGAGTAGGACCTATGATTGTACCTTCCTCTGAATGGTTTTTTGTTTCAGTTTTCTGAATTGATTGTAACGTGAAATGCTCTGTATGTGATGTAGCTGTGTATCAATTTGCAGGATGCTATTGGTATGTCGTGTTTTTGTAATTTGTATATGAGACCAGTGTGTCAAACCTTGTCAAAATCCTTGGATACATCTAAAAATACGGCTCGAGTGCTCTTGCTTCGATCTAGCCCGCCGGCTCGGTCACTCGCAGCAGCTGGTGTAGTGCTGAGTGCTCCTTTCGGAAGCACTCACGTGTTGATCGTGTGGAATGATGTCGAGTTCCTCTAATGTGTCTATTAATCTGTTGGGTATGACTTTCTGAGCTACTTTGCTTATGGAAGAAAGTAAGCTGATTGGTATGTAGTGTTCGGGATTGTTTGTTGTTTTCCCAGGTTTATGTATCATTATGACATTAGCGTGTTTCCAGTTTTGTGGAAAATGTTTGAATTGAAGTATGACGTTTACTATATTCGTAAGTTGTTCTATTGCTGTAATGTTTAAGTGTTTTAGAGTTTTGTTTGTTATGCTGCCTGTGCCGGGTGCTTTTTTATTAGTCAAGTGCTTCATGATGTCTGTTATTTCGCTTTCTGTTGTTTCGTTGAATCTATAATTATCTATTGCGTTTGTCAGTATGGAGTGAGCTTGGTCTAATATTATGTTGTTGGATTTTGTGTGTACTATGTTGTTTGGTGAAAATTGACCCTCTAAACAATCAGCCAAAAAACGTTAGCTATTTAACTGTTTGTTCGAGTTTTGCGAGAACCAATTTTCAGGGCGTGTGTTATGCGACGGTTTGTTTAAGTGCTCTAGTCATTATCCAATAGTCTGTCGTGTTTTCATTTAATGACTCGAGTTTGCTGTCACATTGTTCGTTTCTATATTCTGTTAGTTTGTTTTTACTAGATTGTATAGAGTGTTAAGTGTTGTTTTGTCTCTTGGATCGAGTGTGCGATGGCATTGTTTTCTGGCCGCGTGTTTTCGCTTAATGGCGTTCTCTATTTCTTGTAGGATTTTGTTGTGTGTTTTCTGGATGCGTGTATGAGTGGCATCTTGTGTTGATTTTTCTAGTGCTGTATCTGATTTCCGAAATCATCTGCTGAGGTCATTTTTGTTTAGAATGTTTGTTTTATGCATGTTTAGTGGTTTTTCGAAAATATCGTAATTTAATTTATTGTTGGTCTATTTTGTATGTTTGTCATAGAGTTTTCGCGTTGTATTTGTGTTTAGCGTTATATTTCAATAATGCAATGTCTAATATGTCTGAAGTGTTATGAGCTTTGATGTAGTAGGTTGGTTGTAGTGGTCATGCGATTGCAATCTGTCTATTTTCGCAATACGCGTGTGTTTTGCCGTTTGTGTTTAGTTTTTTGGATAGCCAGTCTGGATGTTTTGCATTAGTGTCTCCAGCGGCTATTGTTGGTGAGTTTTCATGAAGCATTATGTCTAAGCCTTTCTAGGAGTGTTTTTTTTTGTGGGCTCTAGACTGCGTTGAGTTTTATGTCACCAGAAGATGTATATATAACTATTCCTGTTGTCCCAATGTGTTCGCAATCTGTGTGCGTGTCTATTTGTGTGTCCTTAACGGTTTTTTAACAAGGATAGCTGTACCGCCTCCTTTTCTAATTATTCTGTTTGTGTTGTATATTTTGTAGTTTGGAATATTGAATTTAATGTTTGGTTTGAGATGCGTCTTGTTTATTAGTGCGATGTCTACGTTGTGTTCTTTGAGAAATATTTCAAGTTTTGTCTTTTTGTTGCGAACGCCATTAACATGCCAGAATACGATGTTAAATTTGTCTTTAGTACTCATTGTTTTTATACAATGCCTACAGCATCCTAGTGTGCTGGACGAACTCCAGAGCTTGTTCGTTGGATTGGTTTGAATCTTGGAAAGTAGTGTATAACTTTCCCAGTATTGCGGAAAACTCATACTTACTACTTGATGGATTGTTTGTTTTTGGAGGTTTAGGTTTTGACCTTGGTTTGATTTGTGTGGCTTGGTTGTTTTGTGATGTTTGGTTGATTTGTGCTGTGTGGTTATTTCGTGTTGTTTGGTGGTTTTGTGTTGGTTGGTTGTTTTGTTTATTTTATGTGATGTTGCTGTAGACTACTTAGTTTTGTGTGGTGTTTTGTTATTGTGGTCTCGTTTGTTCTGTTTTGGCTCTCTATATTGCAGTTTGTAGTGAGATTGCCGTACCCAGCAGCTTGGGCTGGTGGATATGTGCTCCTCACCACAATTTGCGCATTTTGGTGATTCTGTTGTGGGTTTAGGACATTCGTGAGTCGAGTGGGAGCCAGCGCATTTCGTACATTTGTATTATAGCATGACAGTTAGGTTGGACGTGGCCATACATTTGGCAAACGACATTGACTAAGGTCGTTTGGCAAGCCCTTGGCTTCCAGTCGCTGTGCCCACAGCAATGTATCAGGTCAAAGATAGACTAGAATTTTCTGTCCATTTTTACCATGACATGGGTAGAGGTTTGTTGTCTGGGTAGAGGTTTGTTGTCTCAAATTTCTGTCGATTTTTACCATGACCATGGGTAGAGGACTTGCATTGGCTCGAAGTGTTGAGCTCGGAAGTCATCTGCGATCGCATTCTGAGTAATTTCGGGAATGATGCCTCGGATGAAAACCTTTAGTGAATGCTCGCTTTGGAGTTGGTACGTGTGGAACTGGTTGGAAGGTTTTGGATTCCAGGAGTTTGAACAACTTTCAGTAGTCCGTCTCTGTTTCTGGTGTGATTTGGATGCCCTCTGTTTTGTTTGTTGCTCTGGTGTATTTAATGTTGTGGTCATTGAGTGAATGTTGGAGAGCAAGCCATTGGGTCTTGTCTCTCAGGACAATTGGTGGGATTTTTTGCGTTTTCGGGGAATTGTTGTGTTGAATGATTTAGGAGCAGTTTTTTTCTGTGGGGTAGGAAGTTTGATTTTGAGGATAGGTTTGGCTGGTTGTGGTTGTTTGTGATGGCCGTCTTTGCGTGTTAGTGTTGTTTTGTTTTCGGTTTCGTTTTCTGTGTGTTCTTCGTCATCGGTCTCCATGTCCGACTCGGTGGTATCGGACATGGAGACACTACACAACACCTCGAAGCTGTTGTGTAGTGTTGTTTTTGGGCTTTGTGGTGGAGAAGCAAGTCTGCTCCTTTTTGGTGCTTTTTTGTGTGTTTTTGCTTTGTTTTCTGTTTGAGTGAGTGTTTGTTCGAGTGCGGACTCCATGTTCAAAAGTTGCTGAAGCCAGATTCTTAAAAGAGTGGATTCAGCCCTTATTCTGTCTAGCATAATTGGTTCGGTGTTGTTCTCGCTGTCCATTTGTGTGTGTGTGTGTGTGTTATTGTTGTCAGTTGAATTTATGAATTTGGTTTGGGTTCTGTCTTCACTGTTGAATTTAATATCTGGCCATGCCTAATGGACAGTATTTACTTATTACTTCTTGCTGCTTTTGGGCTCTATACAGAAACCTCGGCTGATGCCACTGCCCTACCCAAGAAGTAAAGTGCGATGTAAAGTACTGTGTCTAAACTACTAGCAAATCGTATTGATCGATTACTCTGTACCTTTCGCACGTTCTATAGAGAGCAAAATTTTACGTCCGCTTCGCCGGCAGGCTAACCGGAGTATATTATGCCATATGCGGTACCGCAAACACGGAGACTAATCGCTTTAACGTTTCGACAAAAAAAAATTTACGCAAAACGGATAACTTAGAACATTGGCGCGAACATTGGCTCTAATACTATATTCTCAATGCACATATTCGACGATAGTTGTTGGCGCCACGTTGGGCCCGACATAGGAATATGTGCTACGCAAATCGATGATGATTAGGTATGTATTCAAAACACATTCACAGTTCTATGGAAAACATACATTTTCTAGGAGTAAAAAGAGTTCAAGGGTTCAACGTAAACGTAAAAAGAATTCTCATTCATCAAAGTTTCTGTTCTTATGATGAACTTAAGCTTGTATTTTAGTCTGTGATAACATCAGTTATAACTTGTTTACTTTTATTGTCAATATCATTGTGTTTTTAATTTTTGTTTTGTTCGTAAATTCATATTTTGATGTCGCCTGACTGCAAAAAATGTAATAAATTGATTGCTAATAAATTGATTTTAATTTCAATTTTCATCGGACTACGCAAACAGCTGATTGAAAGTAATAGCACAAATATACTTTTCCCTATCAGTACATATATTTTGTAAAAATTACATAAATTCTTTCTCTGTTTAGAAAGACGCCAAGCGTATTATTATAACAAAGTGTAGTGCAACAATCATTTGATACATTTTGATTTCACAATTTAAAATAAAATTCAAACAAAGAATGTTTGTATTTATTTGGTTTTTTTCTTCGGGATAACTTCATGCATTTTTTAATCACGCATTTTTGGTACAGGAGTTTTTGATGCAGGAATTGATTTCATAGTCTGATATATGCCTTCTTAGTCTGATCAGTGCATCTTTGATGACTGAATATGACCAGCTCAGTTACGCTAAAATGGGCACCAGGGCATAGAAGACAGGGATATTGCAGTTATCAAAGCCGGAATATCACACGGAATACCTGGTAGTTCCATCGGAGAAGCGATAAGAAACTGGAGTATTCAAAAATACACAGACTGCCAAAATCAGCAGGTAGATATCAGATTTGCTGAAACTCGGCAAGAAGGACATCAAAATGATACCTGGCCTATTAGCAAGACACGCAACTCTGAGGGTATATATGAAGCAAGTTGAACTACACACTATAGACAGTAGGCTATGTCTGGAGATAGGCGCAACAGTTCAGCATATCTTATGTGATTGTGAAACACTGGCATCCAGAAGAAGAAACCAATCTGGAGCAACAAGTTGACTCTGTAATGGTACGCGCCCATCAGGGAATGTTCAAACTGGCGCAAGACACACACACATATATATATATAAATATATATATATTGGACTAGTGTGACTAATCAATCAGAAGAGAAAGTACAATAAGTTGATTGCTTGTAAGCTGCTCTGGAACGGTATTTCCGTAGACAGGTGATAATGATATGAAACTTCCAAACTCTAAAATTATTTATTTCACTAATAAGGATATTATTGTTGAAATCACAGTACTATCCAGATGCCGAACCTACATAGAGCTCCCTTATTCAAGTAACAAATATAGCTTGTATATAACATGTAAAGATTAAATGAGACTGCTGGTTCCTTATTACAAATTTTACAATCACGGTATTACAGTGGAGGATCTAGGATTAAAGTAAGGAACGTGGTGGAGGGAGGGGCTAATTCATGTAGCTACTAATGGTAGTATAGATAGGAACCAATGACCTACTGAAAAAAATGTCAAGCGGGTGACTAACTTTGCAAAAGAGATAACCCTGAATGGGTGGTGTATAGGAGGAGAAGGGGGCTTAACTAATCAAATAGCATATTTTTAGATATAATTAATGATAAAAACATCGGTGGCAGCAGCTAAAAAGAAGTGGAAGGTTAAAAGCCTTATAATCTTTTATTTCTTATAAAATGTTAAACATGCTGTGGAATAGATACAGAGTTTGGTGTCTAGTTTTATATAAATGTCTCTGACTCTATCTCATAACTGTTGACAATAAAATATTGTCAGTAACATGACAATAAACAATGCTGAAAGTACATTGTAGAAAAATAGCAGTTTGGCAACGTTCAATCGCCTAATGACACGTAGGAATCTTTTCATAGTAGTGACAACGCAATATAAATACACGTTATAGCATAAATTTTAAACCATTGGAACGTTGGAATAATTTGTTTTCATTTTTTTTCATAGGCATTGTCATAAATATAAACTTTATTTTTGATATTTCAATTTAGGTTTTTGTAAAATAAATTGATATTCGTAAAAGATAAATTGATATTCGTTCAACGTAGAAGTCTTAATAAAATTTTAAATGATTAAAATCTATACAAAGTTCCAATCTGATAAATATGAAAGACACTTTCCAAATCATCCAATTACAAAGTCTATAAATAATATTGAGTAGATCTGTAGATGTGAAAAGTCCTAGAATTTGGAGTCCAAATATAATTGAAAGAAAACTACAGTATTCCAAAGCTCCAACAAAATTTAATGACAGTATGTAAAGCGACAATTGTTTCGATGGGTTTTGGAATACTGTAGTTTTTTTTCAACTATAAATAATAGGTTTTAAATAAATTTAAAGAAGGATAAAGGCAGAAAAGTACATGAGTGTAAGTCATTTAAATAAAATAGTCGCTTAGGTAACATGAGAGGAACCGCTTTGGTGATCCATAGCAATTATGCTAGCATTCCATTTCTCCTCCCTCCACAGTTTCCGCACCTTGAGTGTGGGACGGCAAACGTTCACCTCACAAATCTTACAATCACTTTCTTTTCTTATTATAACCACATCAAACTCCAACTCTGGAACGAACCTACTGAAACTACTGAGTCCAAATGGCGATCTTCTCATAAACTGTCTTAGTCAATTTCCACTCCAAAGTATTACAAATACAGAACCTACTTTCTATGGCACTGGCCTTTCAATTATTAACCATATATTGGTCACTGAAAGTATAATCCAATTTATGAAAACAGAATGTTTCGCCGGCACTTCAATCACATCAGACTATTATCCACTTTTGGCCAAAATCTACCAATTTATCTGAAATTATTCAAAACTAAGCATCAGACAGTATTCCTCTGTTTTTCGAGCGGGTGCCCTTCCTCCCGATATCATTAACATGATACGACAGAAAAACGAATTTATCGTCAGTTTATGGCCCATAGAGACCGTGCCATCAAACCCTGTGGAATAGACTGAATGCTTTTATATCGCGTATAGAGAAGAGTGCTGGGTTAAAGCCACCTCAAAATTCGATTACCGTAACGGTAAAGAATTCTGGCAAAAATTTCAACTACTCACGGGTCAAAAAACCATCTCAAAATCCCATCTGACAAATGATCAAGGTCAAATTTTAAACAACCCCATAGACAAAGCTGATTTTTTCGCGGATTTTCTGGAAAATACATATAAAGTACTGGCTCAGATGCTGTAACTCGTCATTTCCTCAGACATATTCCTGCTGAGACCATTACTCTCCTAACCGAAATATACAACAAATGTCTCTTGTTGGGGCATTTCCCAATAAATTGGAAAACTGGCCAAACGGTCATGATTCCTAAACCTCGCAAAGGCCCTGAATATGCTTCGTCATATCGTCCAATCACACTTCTGAAAGTTGTGATCGAAACAATGGTCACTGCGCTCTGGCAGTATTCTTGGATATATTTTATGCCTTTGGCTCTCTCTGGCATGCTGGACTGATTTGGAAAGTCCATGAGGTTCACATACTGCACACTAGCACACTGAAGATGGTCCAATCATACCTATCAGACCATACAACCCAAATTATAATGGGATTATGTCTTGTACGCTGATAACACAGCTTACTGGGCATGCAATTGTCTTTAGACATTTTTTCAAAATGGGCGCAAAACTGGCGCATCGTCCCTAATCCGAGTAAAATTCAAGCTATCGTCATTTAGCATCCCAACCATGTCAAAAAGAAACATCAAAACCATGCCCACATCAAACTCCAACTCTGGAACGAAGCCATTTTGCTAAAGGACGAAATCTCCTATCTAGGTGTCACGTTTAAAAGAATTTTCAACTGGAATTATGAACTAAACAACACTCTTTCCAGAGTGTGCAAAAGCGAGAACCTGATCTCCACACTTTAGATCTCCACATTTTAGACGCTTTAGAGGCTATCATCCAAAAACTCTGCATCACACTTACAAAACTTACATTAGGCCACGCCACTGATAGACTAAAGAGCTGTTCTATACTCCATACTTTCAAATGTGCAAGCGCATAGACTCACTACCTGTGAACGAAGAATACTTCGAAAAATCCACAGGTTACACTTCACTTTCGATTTACAAGTTCACTTTTATATGAACATTGCAGAACCTTTCCTCATTCACCAGCTGGAATGAACATGCGGAACCCCCTGAAGATCTCCAAGACATGCTTGAATCAATTCTCCTTTTCCTTAGATGATCCTATTACATACACACATATATATATATATATATATATATAAATTACAAAATAAAGAAAAACAAAAAAACACCTTCTCACACTACTTCTATTCCGTTTAAATTGATTCATTCAGATCAACATTTACCCACTTGCATAGAGATGGAAGTTAAGCAAAAGCAATAACCACTTCTTACAGCAAGAACACTTAATTAACTAAATTTCCTTATCAATTAATCATGCTGGCCAAGGATTCTTTGCAGGTTTCCCTTGGCTATAAAGCAAATGCTATAGCATATATCTTTCCTGCAAGCTATTTGCTACCACAATATCTACAATTTACCCACACCCTACCAGATCCAGGCTGAAGAGGATGATAAATCCTAAAGCTTCCTTCAGTCAAATTCTCCTCATCTATACAATTTTAACGGGAGTGAAGTTTTAGTGCGGTAATCGTCTATGCTTCGTCTTTTTGAAGTTTTCTCCACTTCCATGCAAAACAAAAAAAAAATGTAATGTTGGGTGCACCGGGCATCCTTCGGCTTTTTGAAGATTTCTCCACTTCCATGCAAAACAAAAAAACCAATTCAAATATTACTAAGTATTGGGTGAAACCAATTCAATACTAAATTACTAAGATAGGGTGACCATACGTACGGAATTTTGATGGACTGTCTGGAATTTAAACAGTTCGTCCAGCAGCAATAGGTCCAGCAAAAAGTACAGCATTTTCCTTTTTTAGATAGTAACTTGTTTATTATTTTGTTTAAAGTTTATTGAGATTTCCGATATTTATAACATTTTGTTGTTGGTAATTAATAAAAAAAAATGAATTTGTATGAGCCTATAATACTAATGCTTATATATTTACTAAAAATAAACAAAGGTATCGATTTTAAATTACAAATTAAAGTCACAACTTTAGTAATCCTAATGTTTCTTGGTACTTGTTTTTGCCAGTTCTTGACTTGAATAAATCTGGTCACCCTATACTACGATGTTATAATAAATTATTTGTTTCTATGGCAATTTTTTTTGTGCACGTACAATGAATTAATCATAAAACTATTTGCTTTTATAGCTTTCCTCGTATTTAGCACTGTTTGCATCTTTAAGTAGAGGACAATAAATACCTTTAAAGTTATTATAGGTTATATCTACGAATTGTTCAGGTAGAACCTCTTAGATTTGATATAATTTTAAAAACTCAGGAAAAGGTAGCTATCAAAATATGTAGAAATATTCCAGTTGTTACCAATAAGTTTTCGATAAAAAAAATTATTGCTCATAATTAGGTCAATATATTAAATTAATAAAATTTAGAAAGAAGGTATTATAATAATTCCTAAAATTTATTTTTTATAAAAACAAAGTTACATCAAAAACTAATTGTTTAAATCAAATTATGTTAAACACTTATAGGCCATTTTGTATATGGCCCAGTCGCTTAATAACAATTATAATTATAATAACAACTGCGTTAATATAAATTTGCAGCTAAACAATTGATTGCAACTACTGAATTCAAAGTATTAAATCGGGATGAAACTTATGAACATAACTATATATTCTTCGTAAACAACATTAGTACACGTCATTATCGCGCCAGCGCAGACCGGACGAGCCTCCGCAGGTTCTGTATTTCTATTGGCTGGGCACAGCGAATTTTGTGGGTGTGTATATTGCGCGAGGCACGTGCATTAATAAAATAATATATGTCGTACAACAGGTATTGAAAAATTAACGAGAAATAGCACGTAGGCTGATGACATCGTTAAGAAATAGCGAGTACCTGCATAATGTATGTTGCATCTTACAAAAACTGAACTTTAGAAATAATGAGTAGTGACCTTGATATTTTTGCATATTATGTAAATAAAATTCATAGCATATATAGGTCACACGCAATAAAAAAATTAAGTAATCAGTAGTAATGTATGGAAAGGGAAATTAGTAAATTAAGGCTGTAGTATTTAAGAGAGAGTGCCGGGCTTAAACCCCATTTCGAATTTTATAAATTTTCCAAAGGCTCTTCTCTTTCCGTTGGACTTCGTAGAATAATACAAAATACATGATAGTGGTTTTATTTTATTCTTAATTTTATGCACATGGTGATCCCATTTAAGTCCTTAATCTAATACAATTCCAAGATAGTTTGATACTTCGACTTAAATATTGTATATTTCATTTTTTTAGTGTTTACATGTAATTTGATAGTTTCCACCCATTTTTGAAATTGTTTGATGTCTTTCTTCTGTCTCAATCAACCTGAGGGGTTCAACTAGAATGGTCCGAAATATGGCCACGAGCGTAGATACGGGGAGTGTTTTAGGGGTTCAAACCTCCCGCCCATTACATGACAATATTTACCGAACAATTAGCACATTCGTGTGAAATACCAATGATCCATTTATACCGTGCAAAGTATCATTAATTTTATCCGACATTCCGGACTTCGTGATGGGTTGCTAAAAAAAATTGGCTGATGAGAGAGGCGTTTGTCATTCAAATCTGATTTCACTGTGTGAGACAAGACGGACTGAAAAACAATTAACTGTCGAACGATTTGTTGAAATGTATTCTCCAGTATTTGCCACACTATGTTGCTCTCGAAGAAACTGAGACACTTTACAATACAAACGTACCAATTCCGTTACAATGGAAAGTTCACAATTTATTGTTTTCCTTCTTGTTTTGAGAAAGGTGTATCCATACATATCAACATTAAGCAAAGTTCTGCAGTCTGCCGCAAATATGTGCAAACACTTGCATTGACTCTCTAGGAAATTAGGACTAATGAAGGTGTATTCATTGATGCAGGAAATTTGATTGCTTCAGATGAAATTACAAACCCACGAGTGCCACAGACAAACATAAGTAATATTCCAGTGGAAATTCCAAAGATTTATTACAAGCGTAACGTGTATTACTCTTTCGTCGACCACGTCATCAGGGACTTTAAAGCTAGATTTTCGGATTTTTTGGATCATAAAATATGTAATGACTTAATAAATATTTTACATTTTATGATATCTATAAATGGATACTATTGCAGTTTAACAAATACTGTATGTAGTTAGTGAAGGATGCAGTTCCACCTTCCGCTATATGAAATATATGGTCCCGGACCTGTTTACGATTTTATAAATAACTACAAAACTGTATTCATAATATAGTTCTTCTTGTTTTTCTTAGCCACATCAAAAACTGAATCACAATTAAATATTAATCAAAATAAAAATATTTCAAACTTACTTTGTTTATCATAAGTGTTTCAGCAATTGTGAGCTTTGTCTGCAATTTATGCACCATATCTACACTTTGTTATTTTGTTAATTGACGATTAGCACTTTAATTAATTTGCAGTTAATTTAGCCTCAAAAACTATGTACTTAAATACACATTAATATCTTGCGCAATTAAAACAATAATTCTACGCAATTGTATGCGTATATGTTTATACGAGAAAAAAATGATGCAATTTCTTCGTAGAAGAAAATTCGAAAAGAAACACCTACGTCACGTTTTCGAGTATTGTGTAGTACGGTATGGTATGAGAGAATAGAATAGTCTATTACCGGTTAATACTTGAATAAGGTCACCTTGACTTCAATTTAGGGTTGAACTGACGCTCGACGTCGATATTGTACGCGTCTTTCATTTATAATAAAAAAAAGCAGTGTTGTCACGTTTTCATAATAGATTAGTAAATATATTAAATAATTCAATTTTGAATGCCACAAAAATAGTAATAGAACAAACAGTAAATCTACATTCAATAACTTTATAAACGACTGAGTTTAAACATGGAACGGAGTATGACATAGAACTAAAGTTTTGTAAACTTACAAAAGCTGCAGATTATCACCAGCAGTATTAAAAAACAAAACACATTATCGTTTAAATTCAAAAACATCTTATTAGAGTTACTTCAAAGTTTTAAGGATATCAGTGGTATAGCAAGGTCTGGTGGTACCCGGTGCGGAGTTGTCATTCCCATGTTCACCAAAATATAAAATGACATTTATTGATAAAACACTTTTTTATTCAATGAGTTAACACATGAAATTAAGAAAATCTTAATGTTGAATTGAGAATTAAAGAGTCTAAAAGTTCATATTCAACTACAACTTCTAAAAATCTGAATCAAGTTCAACCAATAGACTTTTCTTTTGGAACTTCTTTTGCGGCTTTTAGATATCCTCTTGGACGTGGAATTTCTGTAAGGATACTAGCTGCAGGAAGCTGATCTTTATTCATAACCAAACATTCTACAAACTTGGGAAGTTCAGTTTTCGAGGTTTCGATCAGATTACTAAGCTCTCTACACATTACATGTCTTCACAACGTGTATCGCTTTCTTGTTGAAACCTGTCAATGCACTCCTGTCAACATCGACTTTTTCAGTTCTTGGTCCAAAGTCAGCGGCTTGTGTACATGCAACCTTCTATTTGGACATAAATTTATTCCTCCTGACAGTTCTTCATTGTACTACAGTAATACTCATCTCTTCACATATGTCTTTTGCAAATTGCAGTGCTTCCTTAACAATGTCATTTTTTGTCTTTTAAAAAGACCTTTAGACTTCTCATCTTGAACACTTCTCGAAGCTTATTTCAAGAACCTGCAAGTACTTGTTAACGTAGTTGACTTCTTCTAGGTCAACGACTTTCCATAGGAACACAAAAACGAGAAATCACACATTGCAAGCAAAAAAGTTTGTGCTACTCCACTGGTTTCAATTGTATTCAAAGCATCACACAGTTCCTCAATGGTATTGATAATCTTCTTAAAGCAGTTAAACGCAAGCTCAACACATTCGTAGTGAGCACTCTATCTTGTTGTTGAAAGTCGCTTAACTGTAACTTCAACATTTATCGCAAAGATAAAACTTTCTAAGCTCCCGAAAGAAAGCCACATATAATGAAAATGTTGCAAAAGGGATTGAGAGAGGTGCAGAGTACAAACAATGCTTTAGGATTAAATTCAGAAATCCTTACTTAAATTCCTGAATAAACTCCAGCCATTCTAGAAGTATTCTCGTTTACTTGTATCCATGTATGCATTGTAGAAGCGGTGTCATATACTCGGAATATTTTTATATCTAGACAATCCTAATCAATAACCATTAACATATCTTCCGTTATGTGACTTTCTTTGCACTTAACTAAGAAAAACCCTAGAAATGGCTCCTTTGTTCAACTTTTTATTCTCTATGGGAATGTAACGAATGATTTCACTTGTTTACTTGAGAACCATTACAGTTCAAATGAAACGTGACAGAATTTTTTAATTTTATTAATTATTGATTACAATTCCAATTTTTCCATTTATCAGCATCAGAAAAAACTTTTGAATTTTGAAAATATTTTCAATAGTCCGATTTTCTTACATGGACGAACGAATAAGCCAGCAGATAAATAATAATATATTGACAAATATAATTCCTAGCCCGTTGTATAAATAAGCAAAACGAAAAATTGTCACTTCACAACATGTCATATCATTGCTAACTAAGATAAATATATCTGCTTAATGTGTTTATGACCAGCTCATTCGTCTTTTTTAAAAGTACTAGTTCCATTAGATCCCGTGAGTCAGGATGTCGTATAGGACAATTTCACATTAAGCAGGTCATATCTACACGAAATGAAAATTAATCCTAGTTGATATGGTCATTCACAGAAACAGCTAATAAAATTGAATCCACATTGCTCCAAAATTCCCTGCTCTTTCTGCTCCAGGTAGCAGTCAGCAACCTGAAGCCATAATAGTAACCAACATCCCAAATGGATTAAACATTTGATGACGATGAGAGTGTCTAAATCAATGTGTACTGTTAGTGTATTAAGACTATTTTAAATAGATACATCATTAAAAATGTTCTGTATAAGCCTATGACAGATGCACATTTGAAGTTCATAAATCTCAGGAAAATAATCTAAAAGATGGAATAAAAATCACTAGAATTTGTCGCTTTCCTGTAAATGATTCCGTCAGTTCTGGAATCATGTGAGTCTGTATTTGATTGTAACTCTATGTCCAAAACCCCGATTATTTTGATAATCCGAAGTAAGTAGTTTATTTAAAGACATGTACAAATATTGCAGATAAAATAACTTCGAATCAAATTTGAATCAATTCGTCGAGTAGAAATGAGTCCAATTTTATTTTATAAGTATAATGACAAACAAATATAATTTCAATTTGGTATGGTCCAGAAGCCTAATTTCAAATGCTTGTACATTTATTTAAAAAGAATATCTGCATAAATGATATCAACAACAAATACTTAGAAGGGCAAATTTAAAACTAAGTTGTTCTTGGAGTCTCTAACCAAGTATTAAACCGTCACTATAAGCAATATTATGATAAATATTAATATGGGCATTTCCAAATCTAGATAATCTAAAAATAGTTGTTTTTGAAGTCATCGAAATCAGAGGCTTTACTGTACTTAATTAATATGTATATAATAATATTTTTTCTGATTCTACTTCAAATAATTTATTATTTGTTTGAATTACTAATATTATTATTATATGTGTAACTGGATCAATGTAATTATTGTCTGGTCGAAAGATAAAAGAACAAATGGACTCATTATTAAAATGTCTTAATTAGAATCTACAATATTATCAACAATTAATATTTGAAAAATATCAACTCTCAAGATACAGAAACTTTGACTTATTACTCAATATAAAAACAAATAGTTTTATAAGTTGATCCACCTTAAATTTCTGATAGTATTTATATTCGTTTAATCAACCCAATGGCGGAGTTAATGTTTAAGTGCGCTCGAGATGTTATACAATGCTAGGACTATTAAAAAAATAGTTGTATACTATACCTCCGCCCCCGGGGCAGATACCTCCGCCCCAACCCAAATATATTTTTAACGTTAATATAACAATATTTAGTTATTGAACATTGTTTCCCTTTGCGTCCTACTGGTCAACTGAGATAACCATCTTTTTAATAATTTGTTGGCACAGTCCTACTAGTGCTATGATCTAATCATAGCTAATATTCATTGCTTCTGCCGCCATTTGTTGAATAAAATACTGATCTGTCCATGTTATTGTTTTGATAGTGGTCGACAAGTGTGAATGCTGATTATTATTTGTTTATCAGTGTTAAAAAAATTAGTGAAATTACTTTCTGCTTATTTTCTCAATATGTGTTTAGTGATTGTGGTTACTTGTTGCTTCACAATATAAAATTATCTGGTCGAATGATGTGGCGTTATGTTGTAGAATGGTCCAAAAGCTTTTTCTAAACACGGTCAATTTAGACAAGTACAGTAATCCAGAATCAAAAAGGTACTAAAAAATTCAAATGCTAAAAGTCAATGTAACAACTCCATTTCATTACTTCGTATCATTAGTTCGTGTATCTGAATATCTGGAATATTTTCTAATAGTTCTACCAACCGTTCTAGTTGATCATATATGGGTTTAGGAGCTTTACTCTGGTACTCCAACGACTTTCTATTCTGACGAATTCCTACACTAATACGCCAAGAACATTTTTTAGTCAATTCCGTCGAAGAGTTGAACGCGAAAAATAAAGAGCAGTGCCGGATTATTAAATAGGCCCGCGCAAATAGTTCAAAATGAAACAAAAATATGGAATGTTAAAAAATTACACAGAATTATACGAACTAAGCGAAGCACTGTAACCCATAAGAACTACATTGAGGTGAAACCGCGCTCAGTTCATTCATACATCTTGTATTTGGTAATCTGGTATTATGCCGACAGAAGACGTGTTTAGTGAAAATGCGGGTATCATGCTGACCAATTATTAAGTACAGCAGAAACTCAGGCAGAAGTTCAGTTACTTCTAAAATGCTGCAAATTAATGGACCCTGAGTATCATAGTGATATTGGTTTATGGAAGAACTTGACTGATGAAGTCACAGATTTTTGGTATAGTAGAGAACCTGTAAAACATCAACTTTTCGAAAGCGATTTATCGGCTTCTAGCAGGGAGTATCCAGCAAAAGGAAATTTACTCATTCTATAATCTTCAGAAAACATGTAAGCGGCCTGTGGCCAAGTCAATTTTTGACACGATTCTCTGATTGGAAAAATCCAAATGTATATTAATCTCTCAAAGAATTAAAATATATTTTTCTGGTATGTAATTCTGGGCCGAGTAAATGTTGTAAGTATCACCCTTCAAAAAGAATCAATTGAACTCCCAATAGCCGTTAATCTTTTAAACTTTCTCCTGGATTATTTATAAACACTACGTGTTCCACGATTATGAGGAGAAGGAAAATCAGAAGAAAGGCAATGCACAATATTCTGATGAATTTAGGTGCGTGTCCATCAGGAAAAGACGTCACGGCGAGGGAGACGCGGCTGACATTGTGCGTCGGGGAAGTGAAAAGTTCGAGGTTGAGACATACCTACCAATATTAGATCACTTATATGCAAAGCTTTCGCGCCGTATGAAGTCATATGAAAAAATGAATTTTATTACTGAGTTTCCATCGAAGACAGACGCAGAAATTAAAGAAACAGCTCAAGATTTTGGGAAACATATCCAGAGGATATTGAGTACGAATTTGATGATGAATCCTGCTAAAAAATTAAGGAATCCAAATTTTGGTACATGTGGAACAACATTGTAAGGTACATTAGAAGCATTAGGGGCCCTGAGATTTCGATAACCTGGTGGCACACGAATTATGTAATCCGGCACTGAAACAGAGCTACTATGCATAATACTGTTCCATCTGTTAGTCTATGAGAAACACCAGTACCACAACTAAATTAAGTCTGTGGTTACTAGTCTTTGAAATAACCGCAGAAAGTTCTATTGCACTCTTAACTTTTCACCATGCATTGTCGTACTTATGTGATCAATAGTCTTGGAAATTCATCCTTTACCTGTTGTTGCAATATTATGTTTGAAATACTTGCAGCATCCTTTTTATGGGTTTGAATGAATCCTAGAAATGACTTCTTTACCACTACAATTTTTTTCATCAAAGTTTATATCTATGGCCTTGACATTTGTTTCTGATGAGCATTTGCCATTTGATTTGTTTCACTTGTTTCACCTGAAGTTGAATCGAATTATAATGCAACAGAATTTTTGGAACGTAATTATTGGATTATTGATTGAGTAGACATAAATAATAGATAATTTTAACTAAACTACTAATTTTTTACATCATGAATATTCGACCATTGAGAAACTTTTTGTTACCTCATAATTTCATTTTTTTTTTGCTACACGTAGTACTTGGCAGTCGTGTAATACAGGAATTATTTCTAATACAAACTAGTGGATCAAAAGCACTGTTTTTCTAAGACAATAAAAAGGACTAGCCGAAGCTATTATCCATGTATTTTTATGGCACTTAGAAATGTCACATTGCCCATATTCCAGTTTGCGTCGGATTCTTCTAGGCCAATGTAAACTAGCTTATACAGGGTGGGGCGTGGTTAGTTCCTTATTTGAAACTCGCACCACAAAGCGGCCATTAATCTAAGGTTTTTGTTATGACTAGTTCAGTGTCAACAATGCAGTGGACAAAGGAAGAGCGCGCGTTCGCCGTGGAGG
>WYDF02320056.1:0-14479 GCA_009867245.2 Adranes taylori
AGGAGAAATAAGCTTTAGTTGTTTACCTTTGGGAATGTTTGGATCGGACCATTCCGACTGCCATCGGTCAAATACAACAGATTTTAATGTTGAAATATACATGGAAAAGTGGGGAGGTGTGCTAATTAAAACAGCCGAGAGAGCTGATAATCTTTTTTCAGTCATGCAATTTCTTAAATAGGTTTTAATTAACTTTAATTTGGAAAAGACCGTTCAACTAATGCAACCGAAACAGAAAAGACGAAAAAAATACTACAAGCAGTTACAATTTCGCTAAAACTGGAGGACGAATAAATAATGTTTCACTACAATAAAATCTAATAAATTAAAAATGGAGGTTAAATTATTTAAATCATTCTTGAAACTTCTCTAAATGAAATCACTTGGATAAAATTGTATCCGCAATATCTTCTGGATATTTAAGGTGCATGGTTTCACTCATCTCGAATTTATCCTTGCCAGAAAAAGAAGGATCTCGTAAAAAGTTTGTGAACAAAACGCAAAAATAAAAACAAATTTTGTAAAGGTCAGAACTCGATTTTTTAATTGAATTATGATTATATCTATAGTTTTAAAGAACACATTTTAATAAATGCCTTTTCAATTTCATTCTATCAGAATAAAATAAAGAATATTGTTTTGTTTTGTGGCCCCGCTACCGGAATAATATTTTCGCGCACATGGCCACACCGGTAGTTACGCCACTGTAAATGAATAAAATTTTAGTACAGAAATTATGTTAAAATACATAAGTTATTTAATTTCAAAGTTTGAAACTTAACAAGTGTCCAATAAGCGTATAGATGGCAGAGGTAGCCACTTTTCTCTTTTGGAATATAATATTTACCTCTAAAAGAAATTAATAGAAAGAATCAATGCAAATAGTAAAGCTGGCAACGAAATTACAGAAACCTATTCTATGAATATATATGAGGCAATCAAAAAAGGTTCTAAAAATTAAAGTATAGAAGTAAATAACGAAATTTGCTATAAATTATAGCGACATTATTGATTACTTTAACATTTATATTAAGTTTGACTTAATTGTGAATTAATTTTTATAGATAATTTTGTTCGTTGTATATTATGTGTTACTAGGTGACAAATAGTAGCAAATACGGTTTTAAAAAGTGCTCCTTGTATACTGTAAAAAAATCAATCCAATCGTAATGACTGACTAATAAATATTTCAAAATGTCAAAGCAAATAGTCAGATATAATTTAACAAGTTTATTTAATATTTACATATCTATGTATTGATACTTTTAATGAAGTTATGAATATTATTTTACTAACAAACACTAACAAATTTTGAATATACATAATAAGTTAAAAGCACTTTGAGAAACTGCATTAACCTCAAAAATGTCTTATTTACAAGAGCAAATTACATTTTGAAGTGGAATTATAGTTGAAAATATGATAGAATATGACTATTCGTCCGTGCGGAAAGAAATGGATATGCATAATAAATGTTGTGGAGGCAAATTATGGTGTATCCGAGATATTTGTGGTATAATTTGTGCTATAGTAACATGGTTATTGATACTCTATGCTGAGTTTGTTGTAATGAATGTGATATTATTGCCGAGCACATATCCTATTTACAGTGTGATCAATATAATTTTATTTCAAACCTGGGCAACTTTAGCATTCTCATCACATATAAGGACTATGTTTACAGATCCAGTAAAACTATTTCTTTATTTAATATAATTTTTATAGTAATTAGTGCCTTATTTCTAAGGGTGCTGTGCCTAAAGGTAACGCAACCAAGGAGATGATTAAACAGATGGGCTTCCGTGAAGGCCAAGTAATTTTTAAGTGTCCAAAATGTTGTAGTATAAAACCTGAAAGAGCACATCATTGTTCAGTGTGTCAAAGGTACGTTATTATTTATCGTTGTAATTTCATTTAATATGCAGTTGAAGCATTGACTTGCTAACTTTTTTGGATTTGTTGTTTTATATGTTACTGGTAAAAACCTATTGTAAATAAGGAAAATCGTAATTTCGGAGAGGGGGATTTAAACAGGTAGCTCCTATTTTTTAATTTTTGTATCAAAACGTACAAAATTTAATCAACCTACAGAGTGTTTTAAGAAAAATGGACGATTACGTTTTCGAAGTAATTGGCATTGCTATTTGGGATATCTTTATAACTGCTGAAAGGGCCACCTACATTATTACATTTGTAATCAATTATAATGGCTGAGCTTAGCTATTGCTTAAATTAATTACACATAGATATCTAAGTATATCTACTGTACACACCATTAAAATGCACTTGTACAAATTTAAGCTCATACACATTGAAGAAACAATCTATTCAATTTATGTGAATTTTAATGATTATTAAAATATATTTTAATTGTACTTCGTTATAATAGAATTTAAATTATCAACATACAAGTGCTGATTTCGAAGCACTATCCATAATCATATGTTTGTTAATATTTTGATCTACGGACACTGACTTAAATAAGTATTTATATACACCATTATACCTCAAAACTATTTTGACGATTGATTTCTCGGTCGGGTAAAATAAAATTAATATTGGCAACCAAAATAATATAAATACTCTCTTAAACAGTTATTAAATTTTTACTTGTAAAAATGTGAATTGGTCAAAACACGTAAAGTTTAATTTATGGTGTTTTGTATTTGTAGACAAAAATCTAGATTATTTATCTAATGACAACTTTTAGATGTATACGTAAAATGGATCATCATTGTCCATGGGTCAATAATTGTGTTGGTGAAAATAATCAAAAATATTTTGTTCTTTTTACAGTAAGACATGAAAGTTGTTTTGTAAAAATTGCTGTACTGATTTTAGCAATTTTCTTTCAGTTGTACATTGCTATAATGTCACTGCATTCATTATTACTGGCGGTGAATCACTTTCTGATATGTATCAAACATGATTGGAAGGAATGTCCTGCATATAGTCCACCAGCTACTGCATTTTTACTGCTGTTATTAACTTTCGAAGCACTTTTATTTGCTATATTCACTGCTGTTATGTTAGGCACTCAGGTACTTACTCCATTTTATAAATTTAATTTGCGTATTATTCAATATCAAATCATATAGCTCATGGTAAGTTTTGGATTAAAACATTGATTGAACAAAGGCGTTACTTTTGTGCTAGATAATATGAATTAGAGCAATGTTTCATACGTTATTTATCACATTAAAATATAGTTTCAACGTTTTCTGACCATTTATCAATACAGGCTCCCCAATTACTATGGTTTACCGAGTGGAGTTTTGTGTAAAATCCCCACAATAATATAAAATGGAAGTAAATAGCTCTTTTAATAATAATGGATGGATTATATAGATTACTTGCGAGAGTGATGCATAGTAGAATAGAAGTGGAAGTGAGGAAAAAGAATATATTGTCGAAGATTCAAAGCAGCTTTGTAAGGAGTAAAGGAACAGCGGGCACATAATTAGTAATTATTAATTAAGTGATGAACCAGGAGATTGCAAAAAAAGTGTATATGCTGTTCATCGATCTGAAAGCCGCTTTTGAGATTATAGTGAGGGAGAAGTGATGGGTGAAAATTGAGGAAGTAGGGATATCGAAAGGAATGATGAGAATGGTTGAAGATTTGTATGAAGGAATGAAAGTTAGAGCGAAAGTGGATGAAGAGGTATCAGCATGGTTTGAGACAGAGAAGTGAAAGAAAAAGGTGTAGTCTAGAGATGGATGGATGAACTGATTGTGAGAACGAAGAGATATTGGTATAGGAGGGGATTAGAAATAATGTGGAGAAAACGAAAGTGAGAAGGGAGTGCAAGAAGGGAGGAAGAGAATGTAGAAAGGATGCGTTTGGTATAGGGGGAAGTAAAATAGAAAGGGTAAAGAATATTTGATATCTGGGATTCGTTTTGCAAAATGGAAGGTTGAAAGATCAGATGGAGAATTTGTGAGAATGAGATTAAAGATTATGAACATATGCGTGAACAGTATAATGATGTACGGAGCAGAAGTATGGGGTGTTGAAGAAAGAGAGATGTTAGAGAAAGTGCAGGTAAGATGTATGAAAAGAATGCTAGGTTTGGATAGAAATAGGCTTAATGGTATTTTCTCGCAGGAATAAGGCGAGCATAAAGTATGGATTAAAGGAGTGAAAATAATGGTGAACTTTGAGCGGAAAGTATTGAGTGATGAAAATTGCAGGTTAGTGAAAGAGGTGTATGAGGAAGGAATGACGAGAACTAAGAAGGATGAATGTGTGAATGAATTGGTTAGGTATGGACTGAAGGTGAATGAGAGGGTGGGATCGTTAGCATATAGGTGGTGTGAGAGACTGTTGGCAGGAGAGGAAGGAGTGAGCGAGATCGTAGGAAGAATGAAGGATGTTGAAAGGCAAGAGAGGGAAGAAAAGATAGTATGTAGCAGATATAATAAGATATATAAATGGATTTTGAATGAAGATGGGATGTGTGAATATCAGCTATCAAGTTTAACTATGTATTAGAAAGATGATTACGAGGTTTAGATGTAGTAATGAAGAAGGGATATATAAATTCTGGATGAATGAACAAGAGCGAAGAGTCAGAATATGTGGGAGGGCAGAGGAAAAATTGAGTCACTGGGTGAAGGAATGTGAGGGATTTGAATGGGGTGAGGAGGAAATAAATGTAGGGACTAAATTCGGGATTCAAAGGTAAGAGAATAGATATAATGATGAAAATAGTGGGTGAAATAAAGAGAAAGAAATAAGGGGATCATAGCAGGGTATGGGGATGAGGCAATCAATTTGAAGATAAATAAGAAAAAAAGCGCATAAGGGGATGGGGAGATTCGGAATAAGTAGAGAAGTTGTTGATGGAATAAAAGGAAAGGGGGTAGTAGTCGAGGAAAAATAGAGAGGATATAATGAAGAAAATAAAGGCCTTCCCGTATGTCCCTTACAATTTAAGTCGGAAACAAATTGAAGAAGAAGAATGTGATCAAAAGATAATGATTGTAGAAAAAATGCCAATAAAGGTTTTTATCTATCTTTCTATATTAACAAATTGACTCAAATTTTCTACCACGTTAGTAGTGATAGAACTTTTTAACACTCCAATGTGCTTCTTTCTGAATATTCGAGTAAGTGAATTCTGATTTATTTAAAACTAGAAATATAAGTAATTGGTGTTAAGGAACCTTCTGGTTCAACATGTGATAATACTCCCCATATTCCATAAAAACTTGCATTACATTGTAGTCTTAGCGGTTTACTTGTATCAAAATATACTAGGACTTTCTCTGAACTTAATTCCAGTTTAACTAATTGAAATGCATTTTCACATCTTCTTGACCATTGAAAAGTTCTATTTTTCTAAGTTTTCTGCTAACCTCGGTATAAATTGTGAATAGTACTGAACGATTCTACAAAATGCTCTGAGTTTTGAAACGTTTCTTGGCCTTGGCGCTTCCATCATTGTCTTTACTCTGTCCTTATATTTTTTAAACCCTGTGCATTTATACAGTGCCCTAAATAACTGATTTCAGACCTAAAAATTCACGTTTATGTAAATTTAATTTAAATACTATGGATTTTAATTTTTATAATACTTTTTTTACATTTATTAAATGGTCTGTATAAGTAAGTACACCTTTTCGATCACCACCTGAAAGATGCCAGTTTCGTTCCAACCAGAAAAAGTTTTCTTTTGTAAATACTGTGTTCCACGCCAGAAGTCCACTTGTTTTCTCATTTACTTCTAATTTGTTTCTGGTACGTAAACTTTTGCCCCCCCCCCCCCCCCCCCATAATTCGTTATAAATATTTTAAGATATTTGTTAACCTTTAAGATATTAAAATCCCATCATCGTGGTGTGCCGAGTGGAGTTTTGTGTAAATTAGCCACATAAAATAAAAGTAAATTTTATCAATTTACATAAATAAATTCTGTCCCCTAATTCTTCATTAATAATAGCCTCAGCCCATCCGTTTTTATTGGGTCTTCTATAATCTCTAACATATACCCTGTCACCTTCTTTAAAATATTCATTTCTCCCTTTTATATTTTCTTTTCCGAACTGTTCCCTCTTCCCATTTGTTATAAAATCTAATCTGCTTCTCACTTTCTGCTTGACAATAAGACTAGACGGCATATATCCACTTGTGCTGTGTACTAAGTTTCAATAATGAAATAAATATCGATTCATCAAAGTTTCAAAACTTTACACCTGCATTATTCTTATCCATTAATGCTTTGTTTAATCCTGTTTTAAAACTTTAACCGTGCTTACCGCAAATCCATTAATAGATGGATGAAATAGAGGAGATGTAATATTCTTGATCCGTTTAAGAACTTATGCATTTTCTCCGAATCGAATGGTCTCCATTATCCGTTACCAAAACTTTGGGAAGACCAAATCGTGCAAAGGACTCTTTAAATTTGTCAATGTAGATTGGATATCATAATTTTTCATGATGAATGCCTCCGGCCATTTAGAATATACATATCTGATACCACTAAAATCATTTTCCCTTATAACGGACCTAGAAAATCAACACAGGAATAATACGTGCTTTTGATGGATCTTGTTTATATAAAGCACAAATATCATATTGGCGCACATAATCTTCGATATCTTTATTCATTAACGGTCACCAAAAATACGAGCTCGCATTCGATTTTATTTTGGCCATACCTTCATGTATACAATGAAGTTCTTTCATAGGGTGACCATACGTACGGAATTTTGCTAGACTGTCCGGAATTTAAACGGTTCGTCCAACAGTAAACTATATCGAGCAAAACGTACAGCATCTTACTTCTTGTGATAGTGATATATTATTTTGTTTTAAGTTTATTGAGATTTCCGATGTTTATAACATTTTGTCCTTGGCAATTAATAAAAAACAATAATTTGTATGAGCCTATAATACCTATGCTTATATATTCATTAAAAATAAATTACATGAAGGTTTTCAATAACAAATGTATCGATTTAATTACAAATTAAAGTCACAACTAATGTTTGTTGGTACTTGTTTTTGCCACTTCTCATAATTAGGCTCAGCGTCCAGCAGTCGACTTGAATAAATCTGGTCACCCTACTCTTTCAATGAACGCCTACGTAAATTATTCTGTACAATTACACGATATGATTCCATTATCAATAGACAATTCATCTTTATGGATTAAATGTGGTTTAAGTTCCGCTTCAAATTTTAAAGCGTTCTAAATATTTTAAAATATTGGTTAATCTTTACGTCTTTAAGATATTAGAATCCCATCCTCGTCGCCAATTTAGTGTGGTGTGCCGAGTGGAGTTTTGTGTAAAATGTCCAGAATAATATAAACTGAAAGTAAGTAGCTCTTTATTTAATATTATAAACAAAATATAGAAAATTGATGTTATAATAATATAATATTTTACCATAGCCAAATACTAAACTTATATCTAGACTGGAATCTCTTGCTTCATTTATCCACTTTTATTATTGGCTCAGATAGATGACACAATCACCATGACATAAACTACCCCACACCAAGGTTTTCAATAACAAATTGTCTATATTGTCTGAAGATGGCTTAAAAGATTTGAAACTATAATTACAATAATAATACTAATTGTTCTATAGGTGGTAAATAACGTAGAAAACATACTTCCAATGTACTATAATTGATTCAAAAGAATTTTTTTCGTATAACTTTATTAACTTACAAAAGTAACAAAATTTTATTGAACTGTTTTATTATTGTTAACTGTTCTGAAAGGTTCAAGCTATATGGCACGATGAGACTGGTATAGAACAATTGAAGAAAGAGGAAGCGAGATGGGTGAAAAAATCACGATGGAAAAGTATGCAAGCGGTTTTCGGAAAATTCTCGTTAGGATGGTTTTCACCATTCGCTCAGCCAACGCCGAAAACCAAATTCGAGAGTTTTTTGTATTCAGTTTAGAAAAAGAAACAAATGACGTGTATATTTTATTAATTAGTATATTCCATGTTTTTTTATAATTTATTTCTTCAACCTGTGCATGAGAACGTATTGTGATTGATAAACAAAAATATGGTAATTATTAGTCTTTAAAGACAATATCCAATTAGACAATATTAGCATGTAGTTTAACAAAGAAAATATTGGAAATGTATGAAAGTGTATATACCTTTTTTATTAATTTTCAAGATAAATTATAATTTTTTTAACAGATTAATTTTTGGTATACCAAGTAAAATTGTGAATGTGAATGTTAGAAATATTTACTGTTACAAGTTAATTATTTATTATCAATATTTTTTTGTATAATTTATTAATAAATGCGTTTTTTTTTAATATTTAAGTATTTATGACAAAGACAAATTTTAAATAATGGTAATTACAATTAATTTTCTTACAATTGCTGATTTGAATATAAAAGTGTGAAGAAAACATTATTAGTTTATGCCACTTTAATGTGCCCCTATTTATGATTGTCAAGCTTTATTGCCCCAATTTGCATAGAAACCAAATTATTTAGAGCAAAAAGGTGATTTAGAAATAAAAATTGATTTAGAAAAAAAAATAATAAACTTAAATTCAATGCTTTATATTATTCGACTAGAAACTACAAAATAATAAATTTTTAATTTGTTGCCAGCGATAGAGAAACTAATTGAAATTGCAGCAATCAGATTAAAGAACATTTCAATCATTTCGACCTTTTAATGAGAAATCAGTGAGTTCGTTTGATGTCAATGCAAACGTAATTATAAATTGGTGAAGCTGTAGTGATAATGATAAACAAGTATGTGAAGTGGATCTGAAACGCGCTTTTCTACTTGTGGATCAAAAAGTATTACTAGGTAAGCTATAATTGCGGTGGCATTAAACTGAATATGAGTACGCAGGACCTCATATTCACCCTGCTGCAAGTGGCCAAGAAGACGATTGAGTAGGGCGAGGAGGTACATCTGGCATACATCGACGTGAAACAAGCATTCGACAAAGTCTCATGGAAGGTGCTGAAAGTGCGTGGGGTCAAGAACAACCTGATCGATGACATTCAAAGCTACAGTATCTGCAGAAAGTACGTGAGGGCGACAGGGAGAAATCTATGGAATTCGCCACCAGCGCAGGTGTAAGACGTGGAGATAGCATCTCACCTTACCTAACTGGAAAATGCAGCCTGTCCAAATGTCAAAATAGCATTCGCTGCTAATGACGTCGCTCTCCTTGCCAAGACTGACCTCCAACATAACTTAAACCTGTGGAAGAGAGAGATGGAGAAAAGAGAGATGACCATCAATGTGGCAAAATACAATAAATGCATGGTTATCTCCAAGAACAAGAAGAAACACAACATCCGACAGTAGAGGCAAATGCTTGAACAGTAGGAGACTTCATGCATCTGGGTGCCACAATCAATCAGACAGAATTTGAAAGTCCAGCCATTGAGAACTACCATCGAACAGGGGCAACAGATGGTTTGTCACGTCAACCGAATGGCCGACACTAGGATGCTACGGCATGTGTGGAAGGCGCGGGTAATCGGCAAGAGATTCCCAAAAAGTGGCGGGACAACATCGAGAAGGCAATCAGAATCCGTGGTAGTAACTTGCGACAAGCCACAGTGTTGTCACAGGATAGGACCAAATGGAGTTCCTTTGTAAAAACCTCAACAACACAAGGTAGAAGAGGAGGTAAGTAATTATACTTTTTGAAGAATTATATAGAAAAAAACATTATAGGAGAAGAAAGTATCAAATAAAAGTAGAAAAATGGGTGCGAACTGGGGCCGTTTGTATTTATCCTTTTCATAAGTATTATGAGTTGCAAACAGTTTATTGGTTTTCATCACAGATGATACAGTAGTACCTATATTCTAATTCAAACAAGCAAGATTACTCGAGTTATGGATAAACAATGATTTAGATCATTTTCCCAACCTTTTTTACGTCAAATCCCCCTGGGAGTTTTTCTTTCGCAAGTGCAAACGCATTGTCTCCCCCATCCCTTTATGATGTCTTCCAAACGAGGAGTATCCCACTGTTGAGGAAGTCCTGATTTAAATAGTTTATAAAAATGGACCAATCAAAATAAAATTTATTATAAAAAATCTAAATTTATGACGCTGAACTGTAAGAACTCTAAAGTTAATACTAAAATAGATATAAATTTAGAGATAGTAAACGAATATAAATATTTAGGTGTAACAATAAATTAAAATTTCGTAAGTTCTTGGATTATATAAATAAAAAGAAGTTCACAAATAAAAATTGGTGCAATGTCAAGACACTGCGGTAGTGTTTTCCCATGGAACAGACGAACAGTATATTATATATATATATATAGAATGTATATATATATATATATATATATATATATATTTCAACAATCCGGTCTCACTTCCAAGACTGTACTTTATTATTACATCATTACACCATAGAAGGTACTGAGATGATGGTCAGGTTGCAAAATAAGGCAAAATGCGAATAATTTTGAAAGTGGGTAGATGAATTGCCGAATGGCATCAAAAGTAGGGGATTCTAAAATTTTTAGGTGTAATGAGGTTCAATGTGATAAAAAATGTTGATTAATTTTAAAAATTAACATTTTTATGCAAGTTTTATATTATAGCACTAGGTGTTCTCATTTACATTTAATCATTTCCTATTATTTAGCATTTACTCATTTACTACTAGGCTATAGATATTAAGGTTAGATTACAATTATATTTGTAAGACCCCCGGGCATCCCCTTGGATTCATCACTGATTCTGCAACATCAAATAATCCAGTCTTATTGGTAAAACATCTTCGTATATCTATGTTATAGCCAACTGCTTCCTTCGTTTTCGATCTTTTGATTATAAACCATTACTCTTCTACACCATATGTTGTATATTTAAAGTAGCTCATTTGGAACTATTGGGTAAATATAACTTAATTTTTAATGGGTTATATTTACCTTTTCTATCTTTACAAATTTTCGCTTTTCTATCTTTACTTACTAGTTTTTAAATAAAACAACTATGGTTTCCAATTTATGGACTTCTGGTAGACACCGTTGACAGAACATGTTTACTTCCTTTTAAAGAAGTTTTGATTAAAAGCAAAAAGTTCTGATTATTTGTAAAAATGGTATTTTCGAATTAAAAATAATTCAACATAAAAGAAGCCATTTGCAGGTTCGCAAAAAATTAATCCGTGTACGACTGGTACTTCAAGTTCCAAAGAATTTTGTAATGAATGTATTTATATAAAATTAAAATATAAAAAATAATACTGTTAAATACAGAAAATTAAATACTTCTCGTATAAGGAATACATAAAAAAATATTTATTATCTCTAAAGATAAAAAAATGAAAATGCAATTTATTACGTACTTTAATTACATAAAATAGAAATTACAATATGCAAACCAAATGAAAAATGTTCAGTTTATTGACGTCAATTTTCGTCAACTGACGTAATTTTAAAATAAATATTAAATTAGTAATAGATAAATATTATTTACATACAAAATAACAATTATTAGAAAATAATATATTTTCTTTGAAACTACAATTTTTATAATATTTATTTGTGTTATAATTTGCTTTAATACTATGCTTTGTGTTTTTTTAATAATGATTTAGCCAAAATATAATTGGCAAATTTAATCTTTTATCACGTAGAAATTTGACGTGTGTTTACGTACATTTTTTATACAGTCTCCCGAAAGAAAGCCGCCAAGTGACAATTACTTATAGAGGAAATCTAATTCTGAGATGAAAAGTTCCTATGAACATAGGTCCGGTAACCAATTGGTAATTAATGAGATAAATATTAAATGGTACTAAATAATAAAAATATTAAGAACTTTTCTTTTTATAATTTTACAGGTTAAATGATAATTTGATCAATCATACATATTTTACTTTATCAAAGCTATATGACCCTCAATTATGTTTATACAATAATGCATAATTGTATAAACATCTATTAATTGGACTGTATTGTACTCCGGGTTGACTATTATTTTGTTGAGTTTTGTTCTAACTATTTTCCCTATCATGTTGACAGGTAAACTTAGCATACATTACAGCCGTGACAGTCCAAGAGAGGGATAAAAAAAAAGACATCTGAACAAAACTGACATGCGGTATAAACTGTACATTAAATTTAAGAATCATATAACTTAGATATGGTAAGAACATATAAAATTGATTAAATTATTGTATAAATGGTAAAATCACAATGTATTTCAATAAATAAATGTTTGCAGCCTAACTTGTTAGGACGTGTCGGTTAAGGAAACATCGCGAATCTAAAAGTTTTTCTTTACATCCAGTCCACATTCCTATACTCTAAGAACAGTACATAATGTTTTATTATGTGTAATAAATTTATCTCAATACCGATTAACTATGGTCATAAGAATTTTCGTCTCAAATTATATTTCCCAACAGTAGCAACCGTATGACGATTTCTTTGCGGGACATTTTGTATATTCAAAGTGAAATATTAAATTATCTCTATCATAACACATTTCATAAAAATATGTTCTCTGAGGTGAATATGTAGTTTTACCAAATTTTGCTAAATTTCCTTGAAGTTTAGCTTAAACTAGCGACAAACATTGATAGAACACTTTCTGCAGTATATGAGTAAAAACTAGATATCGTAAATTTGGAATCAGTTTCCTCATTTTATTAAAATGTTCTCAACGTTGAGCTACTATATCATGAAAAAAATTCCCCCATTAATGCCAACATGGCATAAAACCTTACACGTAATGCTACTTATGTGATTTGTAATTCAGTGCAATGTTTCATTGTGTTTTTAGATAGCGTTACAGAATTTATATTCTTATATATAGTAATACCAAAGATTTTCTTATAAAATAATATTATAAAGTCACTTTCTGCACAACACTACAATTGGCACTATAAGAACACTTCAATCTGTCATGTTTAATTTCTCTGTCATATTTTGAGTTTTTTTTTTCTGGATAGCTATGAAATACTTTTATGCTTAACGCTAACCTGATCTTTGTCAGAGAAAAATCTATTGAAAATTAAGGTAAAATGGAACACAAATCCGGACGGCAGAAAGTAAAAACCATGATTGGTCATTGAATGCACTGAATTTCGAGATGAATAGGACTGAAGAAGAACAAAGAGAATATTGTCGCAATACCACGTTTTAGAAAATTAAATAAATGATTTTTCTTTTATATAATTGAAATGTCAAATAAATATATTATTTGTTATTGCAGTTGCTTATAAGTACAATACCTTATTAAACAATTGAATGTACGTTCCTATTAATAAACTAATAACAAAAATATAAGAAATATATTTCTAGAACAAACGGGTTTACTCATCTTTAACGAATTGTGCGGTGTATTTTTCAGGAGATAAAGTTAATCCTTGTACTGGTTTTCCGGTTGGCATTTTTGTTCCATCCTTTGAAGTTATCGTATAGTTTTTCATTATGCCAGCAAATATCATAAATATACAAGCCATAGCTAATTGATCGCCAATACATCTTTTCTTTCCTGTAACGAATAATTCGAAACATTTAATAAATGTATGTTTAATACATTTATTAAATGTATGTTTAATACATATATTTGCATTCATTCAATACAATCACGTGTATAAATTATGCGTAAAAACAAAACGACTCGACATTTAAAAAGAAATAACATAATAAATAACATCTAGTATATAAACCTTCAACCTAAGTATGTTATCGGATAACAAATTCGATGTAAATTAATTCAATTAATTAATGTAATAAGTAATCCTCTAATATAATATAAATTGATTAATCAAATTTAATTCAATTCGCATATAATATATAAATTCGTTAAATAAAAATTTAATGAACGAGAGAAAAACGTAGATGTTTAATACCAATGTAGTGGAAAGTAATTAGTACGCGTAGACAAATATTGAATACTTGCTTACAAATGCATTCGCAGGAAGAGATACGATGTCACGTCCTGGCACGAATTCTTTGCCTTCGTGGAATTACTTCCGTAAAAATCACTAATTTAATATTTCCACTTAAGTTTATTCTTCCACTATAAGTATATTCTTATTAGCTGTCTCTACATTACAGGGGATAACTATTTAACAATTTTCTTGCGCTGAACTCAGACTGGTTGAATAACTTATGTTTTTGTAGAACTTCGACAGAAAAATAATGCAATATTGATCCTTAAAATTGCCAGCGGATCAAAAATGATTTCCAATTGGTCGTAGTTCTAAACTTTTAAGATTTTTAGCAACAGTTTGTCTCAAGCTACGCCGCTCGGTTATGCCTAGTGCACCCTGACGACACGCCATAAGAGCCAGCTAATTTCACATAAAAGGTCCTATTCAATCCAGCATTCACCAGGCCCATTTGTGTTGTGTTGGTCGCAGTGGCGTAACTATACCGTTCGAGGCCCGTGGCAAATTCATTGGATGGCCCCCCTCCCCCCAATATAAAGAAGCTGAACCAACAATAATAATATTTTTTTATTTTATAATGCTTATTTA
>WYDF02320067.1:0-14478 GCA_009867245.2 Adranes taylori
TCAAATCGTTTATTAAAATCTGAATGGAGTGCATCCAAGTGCTCACAATAAGAAAGTATGTCGCCATCTTTTTTTTTGTTCCTGCTAAATTTGGAAACTTGCTGAATTCCCCTCTTCCGAAATTTTGCTTGTACACAAAAAGTTTAGTCATAAATGCAGAAAGAACAGATTTTGTTTTTATTACCGTTAGAGGAACGTGCACGCGCGAATTGTAATGTGTACAGTCTGTTGCGCAACCTATGTGGTAGCGATACACTCAATGACGACAAAAAGTATTCCCTGTCCCACGAGAGAACATGACTCTCAATTGGGTTCATTGCCCGCAGAAACGCCTTATGTGCCTCCCTTCTCACAGATGCATAGAAAACATTTAACCATTTACAAGACAACAAGAATATTTTACAAAACGCAATAAAAACAAAGAATACGTACAATACGTATGTATTATACCTATGTTATTTTGTCGTGTAATGTGTACGCACTCTGAAGAAAAAGGTAATTTGGGGGCATGTAATAAAATATTTATTGCCAGTTGGGCCGTGCTTCACGCCTTTCAATCTGCGCAAAGTCATGAACTTAGCTGGTTTAGCACTAACAGGCGGCGCATTTGCCGTTGTCTCGTTGCCCGGTTGTTTGTTTTTTGCGGGAGACGTCGGATAAGATGGAATGTCGGACAAGAGAATGTCGGATAAGTGAGACTCTACTGTAATATATTAATTATTGTCCAAATAATTATATTGTTGACTCAAAAAATCTAGTTTCAATTCAAGTTGACTATATACAGCTTATGCCATCAAATGTACTACTGCGGTCAACCGACCTCTTGACTCTGGATACAGCACGACTGGTACAGAGCGCCTTGATTCTGGGTACATACAATGTAGTGCCATAATATTTGTGTATTTGCAATGATTGAATGTGTAATGTTTGTGTATATATCATAGTATTTCTATTGATTAGGTAAAAGTTACGCTCGCCCCAGTACATTGAAAACCCATTTGCGCACTCATAGCGGAGAGAAACCATATCGTTGCGTGGATTGCAACAAAACATTCTCGCAGGCAGCCAATCTTACAGCGCATGTACGCACGCATAGCGGAGAAAAACCATTCAGATGTCCAGTTTGTGATCGAAGATTTAGTCAATCTTCTTCCGTTACCACGCACATGCGCACGCACAGTGGTGAACGTCCATATAGGTAAGTGTATGACTGTACTATAATTTTGTACCACTTTACAAATACTGTATTGTATACTGAATTTAGTGCATTGTTATAGAACTTATGACAATAAATATATACAACAAATGCTGTATTAAAATAGATACTATTGCCAGTCGTGTATCCAAATGTTAACTTTGGGAGTAAGTAGATCATCTAAAATAAGTCAAAATCATATTGCTTTATGTCTCTACCTTGTTTCATGCCTTTGCTTTATATCGTAAAATTGTGAGCTCGAAAATATGACAGATGCGATGGCGGAGTCATCCACAAATTTTTATTCGTAATACCGCGATATATAAGAATAATGAATTCACTGCATTTGGGTGCTCTGTACTACTTATGGACACATGTCTAGTGTACGAGGATTGCCTTTTATATTTCGGTATTTGGTAACACTAATGGTACTTAGTAACGACGGACGTCTGATAGTTTTTGCGGTGTTAGTACTCAGAATAGTTTAACCTATGAGCACTATTTGTGTGTTTTTCAGTAACTTTATTTAAGCCAAAAATTGAATTTTATCGTGAATATGTTTTACAACTTTCAACGTGGATTAACCCAACGACAGTGCATCGATGAACAGAATTTTAGCGATGAAGCATCATCCAGTGTTTATCAATAGCTTACCGAATTTAATCGTAGTCGCAGTTCGCTCAACAACGAATTTTGTGAAGGTTGTCCAAAATCTGTTGTTGTTCCAGCAAATATTGATGTTGTGCATTAAATTCAATATTGCATAATCATTTGGTCGTCAAAAGATTCGTTTGTGTTGGATGCCACATAATTTGCCAATCGTTCATAAAGAACCTCGTAATGCTCACTAAATATGATCGCGATGCTTCAAAACATATCTATGACATTGTGACATGTGACGAATAGTGGATTTACGCATATGAGCCTGAAAATAAACAACAATCCACTGTGTGCGTTTGAACCAAATCTAACAAATGATGAATCACTTCGAAGCAAAGAGTCGAATATAGAACAGTCAATTTTGAATGGTACACAACCATTTGTTTGCCGGAAGTTTTCAGAGGTATAAGGAAAACCAAATGCTAATGCGAGCTCACACACATCAGCTCAAACAAGTGACTTTTTGAACACTCAAAACGGTGGTTTGATGGGTCATCCCCCATTTAGTCCTAATTTGGTACGCAATTCTTGTTATTCCTGCAATTCAATCTTAGCACAACAAAAATAAGTTGCGAGGCCAACGTTTCTTGAGACCTGAATCAATCAATTAGTCAATTTAAACGTTTCTTTTCTTGTTATACTATCCCGACAAACATTTTTAGGCAGCTAACAAATTTTTATTTGTGAATGCGTCCGACTATTCGTCATATGACTATTAAGTTGAAAATATGATTCAAACTTTTGTTTGTACACAACTAATCTATAGCAAAATTACAATATACAGAATTAAAAAGATACCCTCGTCCAACGAGAAGATTTACTACTGAAAAAATTAATTTGTATGCAATGAAAACAATGACTTGCAAATTTTAAATTTTAGCACTATCAATATTTACATAAATTAACATTTATAGTAAAACTTCTGACTTCCAGTATATGAACATCCAAAAATTTTTAAATAACTTTTCATTAAAATTATGGGAATTATTACAAAGATTAAAACCAGTGGCACTAAATCAACGATTTAGTGAAAATCTACTAAACGTGACAACGCTGGCAGCGCATATACAAAATGGTTCCTTGACATATTCGATATTGAAATATACCAAAACATTATAAATATTAGTGCAAACATATTAAAACTTAAATATAATATTAATTTAAATATTTAATATCAATTATTTAAGTAATAAACTAAACTATAAACTCCTACCAGTAAAATGTAGAGCCCAGTCTGTTGTTGAAGATTTATTACCAACTACTTGCATACTTAATTTAGTCCACTTTTACATTACTTCTTTTCAACATTATACTTTTACAAACTTTTACATTACATCTTTTCAACTGAAGAAATACCGATCAACAACACATCCATTGAAATAGATAGTTAAATTCACTATATGTTCCCGAAAAAATATTATTTTCTTTAGAAAATTTTGTATCAAAAGCCGTCATACCGAAAATATAGACTAACAAAAATACCTATCAACCAAAAGAATTTGAGCAAAAGAGATACACTTGGGCATGCGCAGTTATCTCAACAATCAAGCTGGCCAGATAAGTTTTCAAAATAATACTTTTACTGGTATGTAAAAGGTATGTTCACATTTGATAAAATGCTTAGGAAAATTATATTATAAAAGACTCATTGAACAATCTATTTCCCATCAAATAGAATAATGTTCAATATTGTAAATCCACTCTCAGATGTCATTTTCTTGAAGGCGACTACACACAATACAGTTCACTCTAGATAACTTTGGCTGTCACAAATATTATAGTTAGAATAAAACCTTTCAGTCAATTATTTAAAAAAAAAGAGAAAGACGAAAATAATGAATCAGTAATTATTAGGAGCTGAGCTCTTGAAATTACTTGCTTGTATTGCTCAATTACTTATACACTTTACTGTTGTTAAAAAAGCCTATACACTACAACGCAGTAAATTACAATCCTTAAAAATAGCATTTACTTTTAAATCAAATTTAAACTTTACTTTGAAATCAAATTTAAAAGTAAAGTCAGCAATTTGCTATACAATAAAGTATACGTTTTGATAAGTGACATTTCTTTGAGTAAATAAGTACGTACTTGTAACCGTGATGTGGTTAAAGGTTATTTTTAAGTAACCTGTTGTACCGGTGACTGATTTTCTGAAGTAACGGTTATTCTAAACTGTTATTTCACTTTTATAAGCATAGTATTCGAAATCATATAATCAGTTGTGTAACTATTATTTATGTACGTAATCTATGAATATTTATAGAATTTAATACTTATCAATCAGTTAAATTGATATTTATTGAGTTAATTCGAAAGTAATTGAAACAAATATATAGTATATAAATGTTTTGCACAATATAGATTTCAAATACACCTGGGGCGTATGCAGAAATAATATTCGGGGGGTGTTTCTAGAAAAATTTGGTTGAAGAACATATGTTTTCACTAAAAGTGGGGGGGGGGGGTTAAACACACTAAACCCCCCTACTGCGTACGCGCCTGAATTGGAATTGGAATTAAGGAAATGGTCAGCGCAATTCCCAGATCTCAATTCATTGTGAGACGAACTTGACAGAAAAATATGTGAACAGCAGTCTTTATCTACTCAAACCCTGTGGAAAGGGATGCAATAAAAGTAGAATGTAATAAAAGCCGAAACATTGAAAAAATTAATAAATAGCGTGCCAAAAATATGTAATGCTGTTAGTATGTGCCGATTTTGACGAATCTTGAGGAAAAATTTAAAGAATATTTTATTTTTATAAATATTAGATTACAGATATTGTTTATTTTTAGATTACTATATATGACAAATAATGTTTATGTGAACAGAATGTATAAATAAATTATGTAAATAAAAATATTTAGCTTGAATATTTTAGTTCAAACTGAATATTTTGGTTAAAACTTCAAATATTATAGTTATTACGTACTTTATTTATAAAATGCTTCAAACCCTGTCTCAAACTTACTGTCGGTAGTGTATATACAGATGTTCCAATCTATAAATGCTCCATAAAATGTATGGCTTTCCTTTTCCTATAAACGATAATAAAGTTCTGATTTTGGAGTACTATAGGCATGTAAAATTAGTATACTTTAAGCATATATTTATATATTCAGGCAAATTAAATTCAGTCTAAGGAACAAGACATTGAAATAATTAGTATTTAAAATATCTGGAGGATATTTTGAAAACAATGTTTTTCCTGTATATTTAATATATTAAACTCATCGGTGTTTCTGTATAAGCTTAGACTCGCAAAGAGGATGAGTCTCATGAAAAACAGAGGAGTAGACAAAGATTATGAATACCAGAAAACACAATTTCATCAGGCAAGCATGGAAGTAAGGATTAATAAGGATAACCCAAAGCAGTAATCCATAATATTTGGTGGACTGAGGAGCTCACACTCCTTGTCGAACAAAAGAAGCGACTCTACGAAAAATGGTTGCAAAGAAAGCAATTCAGATAATGGGAAGTTTTTGATCAAGGGAATGTTTATGTGTAAATGAAAATCTGAAAAAATTCAGATGTATCGCTAAAATTTGACGTAGTTGGTATGGATCGATGGGTAAAGCACTATCAAGAATTACTGCATGAACATGGAAAATAGTAAGATTGAGAGAGCGAGGGACGAGATTGGATGAGATTAAGAGAACGATCCAAAACACGAAAAACAATCGAACTCCAGGCGCTGGAGGAATACGTTATTAAGCTGATCAAGTGATTCCCAGAATGTCTATCAGAAATGCTTGTTGAATTTTTTAATAGTTACAAGCAGAGTTTTGCTTTTCCTTCTGGGGGTTTTGTACTTTTAGTGGCTGAGGTTTTTACTTTAAACTGGCTTTTTTTACTTTTTACTGGCTGAGGTTTTAAACATAAATTATATATAAACATATATTGGTCCTAAAAACAACAACAACTCACTAAAAATATTATGTACTTTACTTTCCGAACTCACAATACTTTGTTATGTCGACTACTTAACTATACTAAAAAATTAGGTTAACACATTCTACTAACTGCGATCCATAATTTAAGTCAAATTATTGAAGGCAATTTTATATTCTATATTTACAAGATGTCTGATAAGCGAGCCAATACCGATTGAATAGAAGGCAGAACATACTACGTCAATAGACACAAAAAAATCAACAAAGGACTGCACCAACTACCGGGGCGTATGTGTGCCCAACTCAATGGGTAGGCTGTATGAGCCAATCCAAAAAGAAAGGATTGAAGAACCAGAATATCAAAGCGGTTTTAGCGCAAGCCGTTCTTAAATAGATAAAGATTTTTATCTCAAACGAATAATCGAACAAAACATGGCATGAGGAAGACCAGCACATGTAATTTTCATTGATTAAAAAAAAACGTCTACGCTCTGTGCTCATCAATAAACTGTGAGAAGCACGTGATTACTTTCAAATTCTATCTACTTACATTAAACCCGCCAAAAAATTGTAAACAAATTTTACGAGATTATACGAAGCTATCTGCGGAATTTCGTGTTACCAAGGGATTGCGACAAGAGCGCTGCATTTCGTCTATACTTTTAAAAATTTACATCACCAAATACTAAAACATTGGCACATAAAATGGGAAAAAATTAGATTAGAGATAGATGGAAATTATCTAACTGCATTACTGAATATTACGACTATATCTCATTCATGCTACGAAAACTCCTAGAAGAATACGATCAATGAGGTCTAGATATCAATATGGAAATTACCCAATACATATCCATTGGAGATCCGCCTATGAACATTGTGTTGTGAAGTGCCACAATAAAGTCATGTTTAAGCATTACGATTACTAGTAATGGAACTGATTTACATATTAGAAAGACAGTAGCAACTGGCAAACGAATTACACAATCGTTATATCCTATTATCCTAAAGATTAGCAAGAAACAAAAACAACCGTAGATAACACAATGACGTATGGTTGATAGGTTTGGATGGTAAATAATAGCCAATGAATTTTTGCAGAAGATGCTGCAGAGTTTCCAAACTTGAACATGTCAGCAACGTTAATATCAGGCAATCGATGGAAATGGACTATAACATCACAGATAACATTGGATCTAAACAACTTACGCGGTATGGGCAGAAGAAAGAGGGGCCGTCCTAGAATCAGCTGGAATTCCAGGATAAACCAAGCCATGGAGAAAAGAGGAATAGAACAGAACTGGGGTGACGAGGAAGTTGAAAAATGGAAAGCGAAAAACAGCACTAGCCGTAAAAACACTGCTAATAAAACACCGCTAATATGACCAACTGGAACACCTTTATAGAAGAATATACCATTTAAGCAATGTTTTTCTCAAGGTTCTTCTTTTTTTCTCTGATTTTGCGGTGCAAAAGTATTAGTGAGCTAAAAATATTCAAACACATTCAAAAGTGTACAGTTGGTGTGCAATATGTGCGCAAAGTACAAAGACATCTGTCCGATTTTAAGAAATTTGCGCTCGGCTCCATACCCCCACAGCTTAGACGGAAATTTTGAGCTTCTTCACATATGATTTTCAGTCTTAGAAAAATATCAATTACTACATAATTATCAATCGGTTGATTATCGCTATATCAATTTTTTCATTTAATGGTCACAATGAATAGTGTACACAGAGAAGGGAAATCGCGGATAATTTGGCTTCAATACATTTAAATCGAAAGGTAATTATTGCATTAGTATTATGATTGACTGAAATCAGTCAATTTGCCAGTTGACTTATCAGGCATATTTTTATAAACAAGCACAATACTATTCTCCTTCCTCTTCTGAAATATTTTTCTGCGTACGTCACTAGTCAAAATATAACATATTATATAACTATTTTGAAACTTATTATATTTTTGTTAAGACATATTTAATTATAATTTCAGATGCCGCTTATGTAAGAAAGCCTTCTCGGATAGTAGTACATTAACAAAACATCTACGGATTCATAGTGGTGAGAAGCCCTATGAATGTAAATTATGTTTATTGCGTTTTTCACAAAGTGGTAACCTTAATCGACATATGAGAGTGCACTCGAATAATCCTATGGGAAACTCATCAGTGCTGTCATCTTGATGGTAGGCTAATATGAATATTCAGCATAATTTAAGAACTCTTTGTTTTCCAAATTCGATAAGCGATGTATATAAAAATGTATCTCTTGTTTATTATCAAAACATAAGAAAACCATATTATCTATACCAACAGTGGGCAACCTGCAATCCACGTTGCCAAAAAATTAATTTGGCTTGAGCAAATACCTTATAAAAATTAACTCATTCTTTTCTTTCAATTCCTTATTTTGTAAGAATCTAAATACTTAAATAAGGCATAAAACCGTTATTTCCAAACGACTTGTATAATGTGTTAAACAAAACTTGGTATAATAATAGTTTCCCGAAGTAAAAGACTAACTTCCTTGATGGCTACTTTCTATTATGATTTGGAAACCATTAGACCGTTCTTCTACTTCGTTTGTAGTTTTACAAGACTCAAAAAGTAAAACATTTTAAGTTTTGTTTTAAAAAGTTTATAACAACTTTGTGTCTATGAAACGTTTCTTAAAAAAATAAATGTTGGACATTGCTAAATTAGAAAGGTTTCAACAGTTTAAATGGCCGAATATGCTGAACTAAATGTGAGCAATAAAATAGCTACTAGAAAAACTTGTTTTTATGCCCTGCATGTCTTTTTTATTCTGTATGGCTTTTATACTTCTCTTTTCAACAGGACCTACATAAGGGTCACACTTTAATGGTTATGGTTCTCTTTAAAGAGCCTGTACTATTTAAGCCTATACTATTTAAAAATGCCTTGGTCCACTTGATTAAATGTACAAATAGTTACCATGGGTTAATAATTCTATATGCATAAAATATTTATCTACGACAGATTTGCTCCTTCACCCGGATGTGCCCTCTTGTGCCCCATAAGCGGACACGCAAAGGTATAGCTTACCGTCTCCCTGTATTCAAGATCTTTTTGTTAAAAAATTTAAATCAATTTCATAAAAGAACGTCTGACGATACAAAAATGTATTAAAATACTATAGTACAATATTACAAATACTGTAGTAGAAACAAAATGTAATAAAGCCATTCTAGAATTTAAAACTGCCTTAGTCCTCCAACTTAGTCCTCCATTTAATTCTAGTTTTAATTAAATAAACCGATACAATTATCATATGAATGTTTTTAACAACCACTTTTATTACAAGAATTGCATGTTAGTCGAATTATCTTATTTTTTCTAGAACAACAAATATAGCAAAAGCGTCGTTTGTTTGGATTCACCTCATCTTGATTTGTTGTGGTTTGATCTTCTCGGTTGGTAGTAAGAAAAAGACTAAGTCCTTGGGAAGGGAACGAATTTGTGCTCGTTCTCTCAAGTTTTCTTCTATTTGTTCCATACCCACGCTACAAAGTTAGTTCCGTCTCACAAAGGCTTCCGAAGAATTATTCATCTGGTAAACTCTCGTGCAGTTTTTCCCAACAATAACCAGATATCTGAAGAAACTTATCACTGGCCACCGTTTAGTTCTTCTCGATGTGGAACTTCTTGAGCACATAAGATCAATTGTACCGACACCACGTTTTGTGGCGTTAAAATCCATTATATTGAGTGGCTTTCCGGTTTCATTATCTACTTGCTTTTTATTTTGACATGTAGACAGGACTAAAACAAGGGATTTGAACTAAAACGAGGGAAATTGAATTGGGATTTTGGGTTTATTCTTTTTTAAGGTTACCAAGAAAGTTAAACCAACGTATAATGTATATTCAGTCAACGGATAACTGTTGAACCAATTATTCCCAGACTTTTATGAATATGACTGCAAACTACTGTCAGCGCCCCAGGATAAAGGATAATAAAGATGCATCGTTAAAATTTCGGCAGAAATTAGAATGTTTATAATAATCCGTAGATTAAAAGATTATTTTTACATGTGCAATAGATGTAATAGAGTTGATTTGGATCCCCAAAACCCTTTTTCTGCGTATTATTTATCCATTTTTCATCAGAATAATCACACAATTTTAGGAGACTGATATAAAATCAAAAAAATTGTTTTTAAAATAGTTTAAAAATTTATTTCGTTAACTTGACAATGATTATCATACCTAAGATGACCAGACAGTGTTAAAACAAATTGATCAATACAGTTTTATTATGTATATAAACATTATAATAATTATTTTCCACATAGAAGCAATACATAAAAAATCATCAATATATAGGAAATCCACACATAGAAAAATCTCTTTATGCGAAGCAATCGGCCTTATATTTAAATATCTTGAAGTTTTTATTTGAAAATAGGTTTATCTAGCTTGCAAACTATTTAATAGACATATCTGTAATAAAATTTAAAATAAGAGGTTATCTTGAAAATTCTAAACCACAAAGACACCGAGATAAATGATTCAAAATTGGGTCTGTCCCAAGCAAACCGGAATGACTGATCACCTTAAGTTATCTATCATAAGAATAAAAACAAGTATGATTATTTTGCATTATATTTTCTATTTAAACGATCTCTAAAAAAATATTTTGTAATTTTGTATTATAGAGTATACATTTGTACTAAAGTGCCAGATAATTCCATAGAAAAGAGCTGTATGACAATAATAATAATTAATTGTTGTCGTGATTAATCAGTACCAAGGAATCTAGTCAAACATTGTTATAAATTATTAATAAATGAATATTTATTACAAAATTGTTTTATTTCGTATTTGTTTTGAATAAATTTTAAATTGATATCTTAATTTTAAAATGTATTAATACTTTACAGTCTTCAAAACCGATTTAAAATTTTTAAATGTATACGAGCCCTAACAACTATATATTGGGACAAAATAAAATACATATATAATTCACGCATTTGACAGTCGATTTTGTAAAATTTTAATTAAAATCTGTACTTCCTTACTTAATTTTTTAATATTTATTATATTACCGGCTTTACTTTGAGCTTTATTTCAAAGTCCACCTTACTATGGATCAACCAACAACAATAGTTTAATTTTTTTTTCTAATAATTTTTAAACGTAATTAGTTAATTAACAAGAATTGAAGCCAAACAGCAACACAAAAAACCGAACACATATTCCATCTTCTCTTATTAACAAGAAAAATGTCAATTTGGTGTGGCAAGTAAATATTGGGACAGTATAAATAGGGACAGATTTGTCTACGGCTTGCGAAATTTAACTTTTGTCTTTGTTAATTTATTCACATATTTCTCTTATTCCTCACAGAATTTAATTAATTTTAAGCAATCTTTCTTATAACGTTCCTCTATATCAATATAGGAGGATTGAAAACCGGCAACATCTGAATCTCGTCTACAGATTTTCGCTAAAACAATGATGAATACTTCGTATCTTATATTATTTGTATTTTTACTTTAATGTATATTGTAGCGCACAGCTCCAAGGAATCTCAACTTCATCACCATTAAAAAGACGACGTCATACACGAGATTCTTCTTTGGGCAGATGTCAAGTAACGACCCCCTAAATAATCCTTTACGTCATTGTCGAGTAGTGTGATCGAAAGTGACCAGGATTACGACCTTTTGCATCTGACTTGCTAATTCTGAAGCTTAGTCTTGCAAGTCGGTACGGTCTTAATATAGTTTATTATGGAGGACCTGACGCCTCCTATGATTCCAATGATGAGGACTACCAATTTGATGGAATGGCGTTGGCAATTGGATCTTTAAATTGCGGAACAAATACTGATATTTGGCCACTTTTTCTTGTTCCTTAATTTCAATATTTTTATCAGTGGGGCTAGAAAATTCTATATGCAACATTTCCCGCTTAGTGGAATCTAATAACACAATATCAGTTTGCGGCTATTGATGGGTGTAGGAAAACCGTAGTACCAAAAGATTTTAACGGCGTCATTTTCAACTACGGTCTCAATATCCTTAACGACGTTGGGTGCAACCGTAAGAATGTCGCAGATGAAAATATAGCACTTTTAAGGCGGCATTATGGCGCTAGATGTATTTTGTTCTAGCATACACCGGGCATGCGGAAAGAATATGAAGTAGAGTCTCTGGTTGACACTAGCATGCCCAGCAGTTCGTACATACCACCTCTACGGCGTTTATATTCTTACGGTAGACAAGCGTGTTTTTGACAGCATCGAGGCAAACAAAAATAAATCCGTCAGTCTCAGACTGCAGGCCAGCAGATCTTAAAAAACCGAATGTTAAATGTGGTAACAGCTCCGACTTGGCAGTAACGTTATAAAATTGATCATGATCATGCATAGATTTATCCCGATGGAGTTATTTGAATATTACCAATTCTAATTTTCGAACTAACTTTTTGACAGTCTCGACATCTAACTCTATCACGCTAATTGCAGCACGACCATTGGCCCGCATATCTGTCGAGAACGATAGTCCAAGGGATTTGGACACCTTTCTGCAGCTTTATATAAAAATTACCCGATAGCCGCTAATTCGTGCCGCTAATTAAAGCATAAATTTCCCTCTTTAGTGCTCATTCACTTAAGAGGGTCATGTAGATAAACACAAGGCACGGAAGACCTAGGGTGGATGCTGCAATTGATATGCATCACTTTCCTTGTAGATCAGACAAGGATTTTCAGCTCGTCTTCGTAATAGTATCGAAACTACATACCACAAGTACATAATAGTATCGGAACAGCAAGCATATTTGTCGCGACAACTACTCTAACGACAAATTATACTCGAGGCATTATGCGTCGAATGAAAGTAGTGCCATCGTTCGAAGTAGTATAGAGCGCGACGACGTTGGCACATTTAAAATTTAACAAACTTTTTGATATATTTCAGGAACTATAAAGATAAAACACTTGAATAAACTTTATTATATATGCTAGCAAAAGCTCGTTCAATTTTATATGAAAATTGTTTTATCTAAAATTACAAACTAACGTATATACAGGGTGTTTTTTGCTTTGTAAACTTTGCGATCGATTTACTTGAGACCGGTTATTGTATTACATTAAATATCTCGCTTCCTATGAAAGTTGTAAAAAAACTTCGGGAATAGGTATAAGACCCAGGGACCTCCATTTTACGCAAAGCGGACACGAAGAAAGAGTGACTCAAAAGCGGTAGTGGGGAAAAATTAAGTCAACAAGGGCAGCAGACCGCGCCAAAGAGGACAAATCCATAAGACCAAGCGCAGTCTGGCGGTCTGTTCGCACGCCAGACTGCTCTATTAGAAATTACCCAAGAGCGGTAAAATGTGAGTCAAGAGTGGCCATAGCCTGCGGCAAAGCGGAGCGCAAAACTATCTGCGCCGTAGACAAATATGGCACCGGCGGATTAATGGGTAGGCGATGTATGGGTTAGACTAATGTCATTTAGGTTTACCATAAACACTATTGTGCTAATTGAATTTAATAGACGACTTAAAAGGTGACAGTCAAAACTAAAAGGTTCAACTTTTGTTTTATGCAAGATGTATCAAAACGTAGGACTTCCGGTATATGAAAGATGGGGTGGCCATCACGTCCACGAATTTGTTTAGTCTTGGTTTGGGTTTCGTTTTTTGTTTTTGTTGGGGATTTGGGGCTGGTAGGGGATTTATATGGGTTAGTTTATATCGGTAGAGATGAAATTGGAGATCTTTTAATTTGTAAAAAGTTAGAACATAATTTTATATTTGAAATTAAATGTAAGAATGATTTTGTAATTTAGTGGAGATGCCAATAAAGGTTATTTTATTTTTTTAAAATTGAAAGATTTTCTTTGCCACCAGTCAAGCCTCTCTTAGATCCACGTTGTTCGTAGATACGTCTCCAAACGGGTTCTATGGCCTGTAATTTTTTTGATCAGATGAGGATCCTTTTTTGTATAGCAGAAATGTGCGCTCTTCAGTAAGGAACAGTGGAATAGGCTTTTCTCCGTTGAGATACGATATGAATTTTCTGGCCAGATGTGCTTGCATGCACGTAAACATTTTCCACCAATAATTCGTAATAGTGTCTAATCCAGGCGCGCGAAGTTCTTTCTGCCTTTTGAAACTTTTTGTATCTCATCAGCTGTTATAGGCGGACAAATATCTTAATATTGGGCGTAACGTACACAAAAGGAATTAAACAACGTCATCGGCATAGTCTCTACATGACATGGTACCATGTGAACATTGACGTCTCTCCAAAAAACTTAAACCCCTTGTGCAGAGGGTGGTTTTCTAGAATTTCCCATCTGCTATTTCTGAAGTAGCGTTGAGGGATTGTGACGAAAAGTGAAGTTCTGACTAATGAATTTAATTTTTCGACCGAGTTTTCTTTTAACTTGCAATAGTAGTCGACGTTGGTCAATGTGCTTTTATTTATTAGTTACTAAAATAATTTTATTGATTGTGTAGTGTTAAGATCTGATCTTTTTTATAATCTTTCTAATTTTTTGAGTGTATTTTCTCCCCTTGTTATTTAATCCACCACACACACCTTGCAGTCTTGAAATCTCGCTTTCCTTTAATCTGTCCCTTCCGGGACTAATTCTAATGTGGCTTTGTATACGTTTTGATTTATGCTTAATAAGACGGCATTAGGATGGACTCTCCATTCTCTTCTAACACACGGTTAATCCTGGTAA
>WYDF02320078.1:0-14478 GCA_009867245.2 Adranes taylori
GCGCCCCCGCCCCCCCTCCCCCCGCAAGAGTCGCAATAGCATATCTAATTTGGCTTTTATGCATTGCATTTAAAACACCAATATTACAATAAAAGTAAGAAAAGAAAAACAATAAGTATTACCAAATAACAAAAAAAACAATAACTAAATAACGTATAATGCTATATAAGAAAATAATAGAATAATAAACAAAAACACGAAAACTTAAACAACATTTAAGGTACGCGCCGATATAAATACAGAAAGTACAAAAAGTTATATGTAATACAAAAAAATATTGTAACGCTTGAAACTAAATATACTCATTGTTCTTAGTTCTGATGTAGATACTTTATGTACTTTAAATACTCATAAGTCAGGACATGTTCTAAATTCCGGGCAGTCAGGGCTAAATTCCAGGACATGTTTTAGTTATTTGCGCATTGTTGCCTAACAATCAAATTTGTTATATAAATAAAAATTTATTTAAACTATTAATAGATGTCTTCATGAATATTATATAAATTCAACGTTTCAAAGGGGAACATTTAATTCCTTGAAGTTATCCAGCGTAATATTAAATATTCTTATATTGAATTAGTTTCGCAAATTCCTATACCTTTGCGCGACAAATTGGTAGAAAAATGAGCTTCAAAGAAGGCGTGAATTTGAGGTGTGAGATGATTTGTAACGGTTCTAGTAAGAGTCAGAAATTAAGTGTAGGGTACGATTCCTTATTAGGTAATGAAATTGCAATAGTTTAAGCGGCAGAACTAGTAACAATTGAAGGAGTTGCTCTTGGCAAGTATCGAGTGGTTAGAGCCATTGTTGGGGACATTTTCTAATAAAAACAAACTTGGAAGAAGTATAGTGCTGAAACAGTATGATTATTATTAATATATCCACATATTAAATTAAATCGAATTTTATTTTTCTTTTACTACTAAGCTATTTATTTAGGTGAATTATAAAATTTATTTATTGGCAACCCATTGGAATGAAATAATATTAACAAAATTGTAATACGACCATATGGACCATGAAAATGAAGAATTAGAATTACTTTTGACTAGTTGTAATTGTTTCCATAACATCATTTTCAATCGTGTCACCCATTGGTCTTTAATACTAACATTTCTAGCTTCCAAGAGAAATGTATGCTGGCTGGCTGCACGTTTTTTACTATGATAGTCTTGTAGAGTAAATGTTAAATCCGTCTCATGATCTACCAGTGTCAATGACGTCATGCTTATATAGTTTTTATATATCAAAGTTTCGATATTTTTCTAAAAATAAAATCAGAAATAATACATACAACAAGAGGAGATTTTTTAAATATCTTCAGGAAAAAAACAACTGTTTTTAAAAACTTGTTTCAACGAGAAAGTGTTATTGTTTGCAAATGAAAAACGTTTCAACACTTATAAATGGTACATGTTGTTTTCAAACAAAAAACGTTTTAAAAAAATACTTTAAGATTTATTTTTCTGCAAACTGTTAGAGAATGTTTTAGTATTAGAATTATAACAGATAGTGGTAATAGGGTATAAAAGAATATATCTTCTACAATATTAATAAATAAATAAAATACTAAATCTGTTATATAATATTAATTTAATAATTTTATAAAAAAATAGGCGATTGATTTCTAAAGGGTTTTTGATAGATACATTGATAATATTAATTTAATAGCAAGCAATTCATTCCAAAAATCAAAATGCAATAAACAAAAAATAATAGTAGCATGAGCAATCCTTGCTTTTAGCATACCGAATTTTATGCCAACAATACTGTTGGTAAAATCCAGAAATTTAAAATAAACTCTTATTAATTTTTACGCATATTAAGGTCCCACGCCGTGTTTAAAAAAAAATTAATTTTGTTTTGTTTTAATTAACTTTTATTTCATAATTACAATAACTTAAGTTCGTTGCTAAGAAACTTATTACTTTTTTAAACAATTGCACACCATAAAGCAATGTATTTAATGATTAATAAATTACTTCAATTACATTACGTTTGGATGACTAATATATTTATTACATAACAACGATTTAATTTCTTTAATTATTTCTTAATTACTTTAAAAACTCTATAAATACATTCAGCAAGGCTAACTAGAATGCTTTATTTATTTATATAATACTGCATACGTTTAATAGATAAATATTACGGACTGCATCAATGTTATAGATGGGAGCCGCTCAAATATATTAATCTAAACCCTATTACTACGTTATACTAATGACTACTGATCAAGCCTGAATCAAGAAGCACTACTTGCAGGATTTCGCTTTTATATCATCTGCTTCAGGCCTTGTTCTCTGTCTTCGAATAAGTACTAAATCGGTATACGCGTTCATTTCTATTGACGTCCATAACTAATTAACATGAAGTTGATACCTAGAGTTGGGTTCGTAACTTGCAATCAGTGTAGGGAAAAAACGTTTTTTTTTCAAAGAGCAAGCACATATATAATAGAAGCAGGCACGAAATCTTTTACTATCTCAACAAGTTTACCTGCCTGCTACCAATAAGAGATACATATACAAACAGAGAGAGAGAGAGAAAGAGCAGGAGATTTCTGTTGTTGAAACAACTAAGCGTTACCGTAATACATGTACAAAGCTAGTAAATAGTAACTGCTTGACTCAATATAGAAAAAAACAGTTCAATCGTTTGTTTCACAAAACGTTTTTTTCCCTAAACATGTGGTTTTCAAACCCATCACTATTTGAATGGTGGATCAAGAAACATCTATACAATGTGATACTATGACACAATGTGATTTTATTGCTTTCTTGTTAACCTTGGGTCTGTTTTTTTCACGATTTAATAAACTTTACAACTAAGGGCAAAGACCATTTGTAAGTTTCTTTAATGGTATATTGTTGTGATCGGCGAGTTTAGCAGAAAAATCATCTGTAGTAATGAATCAAATTCATGGTTAAAGGCTTTTATAAAATAAGCAACATCAAAATAAGCAATAAGTTCTATCTACAGTGGAGCCTTGTTATATACATAATGAAGTTGGTACGTGCATCTGTTTCTATTTTCTTTCTATTATTTTTTTCTTCTATTAATTATTATGGTCTCAGAAGAAATGATTCGAAAGCGTTAGGGAAATCACATGATCTCGATATATAGGTAATGTCTCAATGTTCCGAAATAAGAAAATAAGTTTCTTCAATTAGTTGATTATGTAGCTCGATGCATTTGATGTAGCCACATCCTGTGCTACTTCATGTTGGTTAAGTCCATGTTCATGGGCTTACTATTCTATGGAATTGGTACATCAACTATCTATCGAGATGTTATAATTTTAATTTTTGGATCTTATAATTCAATACTTGCCTTGCTTGAAGCATAAACACTGACAGAATATAACTTGAAAGTATCTTTCAAATTCTAGTCTATAACAAGCATGAACGTTTAGGTGTTAATAAAGAAGCTGCATTAGATCTTACCGGATTTGGATAGGCAAATATTATCATGTTCTCAAATAAAAACATCACAACGTCGATTTTCTTCAATTTTGGTAGTAGTTTAAATGTTTCTTTGAACATAAAATTTCCAGTATCATTTATAGAATACGGGTTATCGATAATAGTGTCGAGCACCAATAAATCTTCGCCTTTTCTGGTAACATATTGAATTAATCTGATAGCTTTGCTTACAGAAGATGTTTTTCCCTCTTTCTTCAATTGTTTCTCTAAACTTGTTAGTAGTAACTCATACTTTCCAAGACGTTGAATTGGTTTTAGTAAGTGACTTTCTAGTTTTAGCTGATCATTTAGTTTTGCTTCCAAATTCTAAATCAGAAATTAAACAATTTATAGTACAAATTGTATAACTTAATAATTATTTACTTACACTGACAATTTCTTTGAATTCTGTTTGTAGTAATTCAAAAGAATACTTTTTATTCTTTATATAAATAGGATACTGATTGAAAAGGTCTTTCTAAAATATATTTCTGTATTATAATACAAAAATTATTTGTATATTTGATACATTATTCATACGTGTTTCAGAAATGTTTTCCCTATTAGATTTGGTTCGCTGTGATTTAATTTAAGATTTGCAAGAAATTTTTTTGCACCATCACATATAGTGCAAAGATTTAAAAATATATAGCTACATTTTCCGACCATAGAACCATAAACGTTTTCATCTGTAATTTGCGACATGTATTCCTAAAAAAATGCTTCTTTATTTCAATGCAAATAACAAATTTCTTCTAAATAAATTTGTAATTGAAATAATTAAGGATTATTAGAGAATAAATAAAGCTTTATTTTACATAATGGAGAAAGGCAAAATACTAAAACGGAAAGAAGAATATTGTGATTATTTTCCAAATTCCAGGCAGGAAAATATCCCCATGAACATTCCAAAATAAATTATCAGGATTCCAAATTGAAATCGTTCTGAAAAGATTCAAAAGAAAGAATAAAGAGAATGCCTCCCAAATGAACATTGTAACGAAGATATACTAAACTTAACAGAAATAACACAAAAACTGAGACACATTAACAAGGCTAAGTATTTATTGTCATGACTACCGGAAAGCTTCCGTTAAAATTGGCATGTTTATGAAGCATGTTCATGTTTAAACATAGCATGTTTATGTATGTTAATTATGCAATGTGGCACATTAACGTTTTAATATTTGACATGTTAATGACTATGTTAGTGCCATGTTAATGTTTTGTCATTTTAATGTTAATGTTTGACATCTTAATATTTTGTAATGTTAATGTTACATGTCATGTTAATGTTTGTCATGTTAGTGTTTTGTTAATGACAATGTTAGTAAAATGTTAATGCTTTGTCATGTTAATGTTACTGTTCGGCAACTTAATGTTTGTCCTGTTAATGTTTTGATAGTGTTTAATAACAAGTTAATGTTTCGCTTGACATGTTAATGTTGTGTTTCCATGTTAAGATATGACAATGTTTAGTCTCATGTTATTGTTTTGTCATAATAATGTTAATGTTTGACAAGTTAATATTTTGCCAAGTTAATGTGACATGACATGTTAATGTGACATAACATGACATGTCACATTAACATTAATGGGACATTAATGTCACATTAACATTAATGTGACATGACATGTCACATTAATACATTAACGTCAGTTAGATGTTAATGTTCCTGTTTTCCATGTTAGTGTGACCTATTAATGTTTTGTTAGTGTTTAATAACTTGTTAATGTTTCGTGTAACATGCTAATGTTGTGTTTGACATGCTAAGACATGACAATGTTAGTGACATGCATATTATTTGTCATTTTACTGTTAATGTTTGACTTGTTATTATTTTATCATGTTAATTTGACATGACATGATAATGTTTGACATGTTAGTGTTTTGTTAATGACAAAATTAGCGATATGTTAATGTTAGTTATGATAATGTTACTGTTTGGCTTGTTTGTGTTTGACCTGGTAATATTTTGTTAGTGTTTAATAACATGTTAATGTTTCGTTTAAGATGTTTATGTTATGTTTGACATGTTAAAACATGACAATGATTGTGACATGTTAATGTTTTGTCATTTTAATGTTAATATTCCTAATGTTAATGTTTGACATGTAAATATTTGGTCATGTTAATGTGACATGGCATGTTAGTGTTTTGTTAATGACATGTTAATTACAATGTTAATGACATGTTAATCTTTTATGGCATGTTAGTGTTTGATCTGCTAATGTTTTGTTACTACTTAATAACAGTTTAGTGTTTCGTTTTACATGATAATATTGTGTTTGATAAGTTAAGACATGACTATGTTAGTGGGATGTTAATGTTTTGTGATTTTGATGTGAATGTCTGACATGTTAATATTTTGTCATCTTAATGTTACTGTTTGGCATGTTAATGTTTTGTTAGAGTTTAATAACATGTTAATGTTGTGTTTGACTTGTTAAGACATGACAGTGTTAGTCGCATGTTTATGTTTTGTCATTTTAATGTTAATATTTGACAGGTTCATATTTTATCATGTTAATGTGACATGGCATATTAGTGTTTAATAACCTGTTAATGCTTCGTTTAACATGTTAATGTTGTGTCTAACATATTAAGATATTGTCATGTTATTGTGATATGACTTGTTAATGTTTGACGCGCTAACGTTTGACATGTCAATGTTTGACATGTTAATTAATGTTAATGTTGGTACATTAAATTGTTAATGATTGTTAATATGATATGTTTATTTTAAACATGGCATGTTTATGATCATGTATTGGAATGTTTGTGATTAAACATTGCGTGTTTATGGTATGTTTAAACATCTTCGCCTGTTAGGTATAGTACATATTGTTGACATCTATCGGACATTGTTATATTAAACTTTGCAATATTATTATACAAGTCCCATAGAATTGTATTGAAAAGTACATACAGGTGTTAAAAAATGTAATATACTTTCTTAATCATTAGTATATTTCAAATTAATGTATAAAATTATTAGCTGTTATTTAAACGATAATTAACCCAGATATGTATAGCATACTTTTTATAGTACACCCACATTAAGCTTACACCTCCGGAGTGGGGAGGCTATATCATTATCCTTTCAGTATAGAGATATTCAGTTAGAGATGGTTCATTGATCTGTTTGGTTTATCTACCTTCTCTTGTAAAATTAACAAGATTGAGAGAAATTATAGTTGTTGTTTTTTTAATGGCAGAATATAGCATTTAGTTTGCTAGATAAGTGTAAATTTGTATTGTATTTTATACAACTAAGTCTGATTTTGATATTTATAAATTAATAAGATAAAGTTCTCTCAATTTTTGTTATCCAATTAGGAGATTTTAGATTTAGTGATTGTTTATTTATTGTAAAACATTGCTGTACTAAATACTAAATATAATGAAGGCTAATAAGGAATGGTGTTTATAGAAATGTTTCATTGATTGAAGTGCTCGATGCTAGAAGAAGCAGACTTTGTCGTTGACTATGACGTTGGAAATTAACATAACGATTTTCCACCTGTCAATGAATGTAATGATGTTACTAACGTGGATGCGGTTGACGAATATCACGTTACAATAAACAATTAGCCTGGCTCGCAACTGCAAGGTCCTGCTGAAGTAATTATTCGCAACATCAACACAAAAATTGCGTTACAATAAATACCTTATCTGAACCAGAATAACCAGTTACACGATCGAACTGAAGCAACTTTCGCTAGTAGGGAAAGTTTTTCACTAGAGGATGCAATACCTCTGAAATAGTTAAATCCTTGAGTGGAAAGAAGAAGACAAATAATAAGAATAAACATTATAATCAGGTAAAACATGAGTTACAATGTAGCAATATGGATCTTCACCCTTAATGGACCATTTGAATTAAAACACATTTAAATACATTCTTAGATTTCTTTGATGATGAACTTGTAAGTTTGATGGTTGCTAAATGTTACAAATATGCAAAACAAAGAAATTGCACCCAAGAAATTCTTGAAACTTTTCATTGGCCTGTCAATTCTAAGCGATAGATATGCCATGACAAATCATGTTTTGAGAAAGACAAAAAGATACAAATAACGTCCTTGCTTCAGAAGTTATTACTCGCAAAATTTGAATATATTAATTTGAATATTTTATTATAAATTTTCCTGTCGTAGACAACAATAATTTAAATCAAACAAAGAAGTTTGCCAAAGTCTTTTCTTTACTTATCTCAATCTGAAGTTCATGGAAAAGGGTATTTTGCAATACATGCATTCTGTTGATTAAGCTATGATTCCGTACGTCGGAAGACATGGATGTAAATAATATATACACTGTAAAGTCAATAGCAAATAGATATAAATTTTGACTGGTTTACAAACATTAGCACTTATATGCAGATATTTGATAAAGCGGTCGTTTGATCCCACTTTTGGAAATGTTTTCTCAGGAGGGATTCTTTGCAAAATGTACTGTGAAGAAATGCTATCTGCCAGGAGTAACTATAGAGGATTCTGAAACTGAAAAGACTGTTGTGCTTCACACGACTAGAAATCTAGTGAAACTAATCTAGTGAAATCTAATCTAGTGAAATTTATCTAGTGAAACGTTACTCTCCAGCAGAAAAAAGAATATCCAGGTATACATTTATATTTTTTTAGTAGTACAGCTAAAGTTATTAAGCGTAAAAGTTATTAACGTATTCTCTAAAAGTTATTAGACGTACTCAATTCTTAGGATTCTATTATAGAGAGTTTAAATATTTTAAATCATCAAAGGGAAATTGGAATGAGAGAGACCTATTACAATCAATAACTTTCATAAAAATTGTATAGCAATCTGTGATTAGTAGTTCATTTAATTACACAAATTAAATAAATTTCATCTCAAAATAAAATATCCAGATCGAATATTTTGATGAGTCCATGTGTGATGCGTCCAAGAGTGGGAACATAGAAAAATAATTTTAGTGATAGGTTTTTTTATTACGCAGGAGTGAGATGCAAGGAAGTTCGGCCAAAGACAGATGGCGACAGATGGGAGGAAGTTCGGCCATCGAAGTATGACAGATGGCGCGGTGATCGCCGAAAATATAAAAGACGAAATTAAATCAGGATACTCAGAATTTTGTTAGATTTGAAATAGTTCAGTAATACCTTTATTTTAAACTTGCGTTTTTTATTCGCTCATTTCTAACATGAAAAATGGCAGATACAGATGTTAGTATACATTTATTTATTAGTAAATCTTGTTAAGGAATTAAACACCTTAAGTCCTTTAATTTGATTCTAAGTAAATAATTTATTTTTACGTTACTAATTTTTATTTCATAACAGGCTAACAAGAGAACCGCATTATATTATATTATGTTATGTTGTCCGTCAAGCAATTCTCTATTAAATACTCTTAAATTATGATTAATAATAAAATTTTGCTTGGTCAGAATTTACGTTTATGTAAATCAAATAAACCCTAATCAGAATTTGTTTGATTAGTTACCAAAATTCACCAACCTAAAATTCACCACACTTGCTTGATAATAGTTGAATATTTGGCTTTAATCAAGCAGGGTGTATTAAATTCCGACTACGCCCTAAGTTAACTGTTACTCCCTGATTCCGGTTCAGTTGAGTGTGTTTTATTACAACGAGAACTTAATTATCCTGTAAACCTAGCTCAAATCCATGTCACAAAAATAAACGTGACAATATTCAGTAGTCGTCCATCGAACATAGAAATTTAGACGGACGCTATTGTCACGTATATTTTCGTGACAGGAGGAGTATGAACCCGAACTGGCTAAGTAATTCCAAAGGCTAATGAAAATTCAAACCCACCCAACTAGAATCGGGCGTGACGTGACTCGAATTTATTGATCACAATTATTATTACTAGTAGTTCACTACTAGAGTTAGCGATGCCCTTAATTGATTTAAATGAAAACGCGGCTTCAATAGACCAAGTACGGCTTATCTGCTCATCAGATAGTTAAAACGTACGGCTCATTAGTTAATCAAAAATGCAAGCAAAATTTAATGAAACGCAACAAAAAGTTTAAGCGATCTATTTTATTTACTCAGATTATTTCAAATATTGTAATGAAAAACTAGTGTTCCAAAAACTCCATTTTATAATAAATTGCATAATACGTGAGCATTACATGTGCATTATACGTGAGCAAATTCAAGTTGACATGTGTCGTGTTAACAATTACTACTTCATCAGAACTATAAATGGCTAATTAAATATATAATTTGATAAGAGCAAGAGAAACTTTACCTCTGCATGTTGATTTAAATTTTTTAAATCTTTAACATTTTATGTAAGTATTTGGAAAACTCTTCTATATTTTTGTTAACTTTAAGTAACATTTTGTCAACAAAAGAACCTATTAATGTTATATTAATATTTTACAAGAATTATTTGATTATAGACAATTTGTAACCTATTTTAGAAAGTAAAAATGAATTAATATTATATTAAAAAGATCATGTAGGATAGTTTTGATGGTATTTCTTTGATGGCCTCTGGATTTATTTTCCTTCGAGTTGAATTACTGTTGGTGAATTACATTGTCACTTTGGAACCTAAAACAGGTCACAAAGTGTCTACAGTCAAATAATTCTTGTAAAATCTGTAATTGTTGCGCATCTCTACATGCTAATTAATTATAACCTTCAATCTTACTTAATAGAAACGTCCGAGAGATGACGTGCCCACCAATGTGACATAGCGTTCGTGCACGGAAGAAGCCATGGTATATAAAGCGACTTCTGCATGCAGGGTCCCTTGTTCATTTTAGTAATTAGCGTAAGAGCATGTAGTATAGAGTTACCTATGTAATATAGAGCGCGGTAGCCATCTTAAACTTGGATGATGTTACAATATAATTAATTTAAATGTTATCAAAATATATAGCCATTTATAGTTCTGATGAAGTGGTAATTGTTTCCACGAAACATGTCAACTTGAATTTGCTGGTCTTGGAGGCTCACGTATAATGTAAATTATTATGAAATGAGGTTTTTGGAACACTAGTCTTTCATTACATTAAAATGTGGACTCCAAAACTGAGGCGTACTTCGATATTCTATGTCAAATACATTTTACAATAATATTGGATTTATGTACTTAGGGCAATAATAAAATATATTACATTAATTTATTTGAAACACAAATATTAAAACTTTTGCATTCCAAACAACAAAGTTTTCATTCCAAACAGAAGTAAATAAAACAAATTACCAAGCAACATTTAATTACAACATAATCTTAGGGAGATTCAAGATAAATTGTTGGTCGTTTCATATAATAAATTATTGTTTCATTTTGATTTGGTAAATATTCGTAAAAATCAATTCTACATCTATAAACTTTATTTCGTATCAATAAACAATAGCGGAAAGTTTGGATTAACATTTAAGAAAACTTTTATGTCTGAATTCAAAGATATTCTGTTACTAATTAATTGAGCGAACGCTTACTTCCAGCTTAAAAAAAGAAGTAACTATATAATTAACAATTCGGTTTTGTTTATTGTATTTTGAATTAACATATTTTTTCTAATCTGGCCTTACCTAGAATTAGTCTAGTCTAGGCTATTTTTTTATTTCTGCTGACCACTACAGTAACTTTTCACCTTTACACTCATGGCTTTCTAGAAGCTGCGTTACTCTATGATCGCGCAGATCATTTTGTAATTTTACAGGAAAGGCAGGCGCGTTGTGGATACAACTAGCTGTATAAAGTGTTATGTGGATCGCGACGTCAAATGTTTTTTAAATAACCACACAGTAGATGTATAGGTTTAATTATATTTCATTGATTTGTTTATGCAGAATAATACTTCTACAACACACTTAATTGAAATTATTATTGAACACCGAATTCATACCTTATTGCCTGGTGTAGTAAATATAGTTCGGCTATTGTTTTGCATATTTGTGTTAACTAAATTTTTTAATAATCATTTGGGATTTGTTAGGCATAATTTGAATTGAATATGAAGTAGGAATGAAAAGTTATTACCCACGGTTTTTAAAATTTAAAACCTTTAAAAATATGTTAAAAAATGTTTTTAATCTTAAAAATTTTAAAAAATATGTTTTTAATCTTACAGAAATTACGTAATCCAAAGTAGCTATATAAGATATTTCTGTATTAATCAGTTCTTCAATTATATATTCTTTCCTAAAAAAGAAAAATCATCAAAATTAAACCAATGATATTAGCCTAAAAATTCATTAATGGCGTTATTAATGATTCTTAATTATACAAGGATAACATTTTATATATTCTTACAAAACTAATGAAAGAACAAGAATTTTTTTGCTACAAAGTATTTCATTACATTTCAAAATATGTGAATTTAAATTTTATACAATTTCGGATGCGTTTGAACATTTTCTCAAATTTCGTTTTTCACTTTTGTGGTTTTGACGAGTTCAATAGCTTCTCGGGGTTATATAAATTTTTGTTACCCCATATTAAGTGAGTATAAAGGATTTCTTAGGCCATAAATGATGTAAATAGGAACGCTGTTTGATGAAAATTGACTTTTCAATGTAATACTGATTTTCGGGTAAAAATATATTTTATATTTCTACAAAATTCGCTTGCAACTTTACACGCTTAACCCAGTGGATTTCTAATTTTTTTATTAAATCATCCTAAAAGTAATCTTTTGGAAACTCTGCAAAATATCTACGGTTATCACTTCCTCATTTGTACCGAATCCCTTTCAACTGAGCCAATTTTTCAAGTTGGGAACTAGAAAAAGTTTGGGATTACCTTTAAACTTGGCCAAGCAGTCGTTGGAAATTGAAATATAAGTGCGCATTTGCGCTACAGATAGCACAATGTAATATATTGTGTATCCGTTCTGTTGAAATGTTCACTTTATTAGCTCTCTCGTGCACTTTCAGCCGGCGGTTACCTTTACAATGGTACCTTTATCCTTTATAGACCTTTATCAATCATTTCTTGAGTTGCAATTTGTCGTCGTCCTAATTTTTTCTGTGGTAGATAGTTTTGTGCACTTGATACTTGTAAACAATTTAGGATGGCCAAACTTTGTAAAATGTTGTTATTCGTAAACAGCTTGTTTGCTAGACCTACTAGTTAGAAATAGTGGTAATTGCATACGGGCAGTTATATCGTAAAAATATTTTCCAGTTAAAATGTACAGATGAATTAAGGTCACATATCTCTCACAGGAAAGAATAGAATAGTCGATTATAAGAAATGTTACATTGCAGACTGAAGCCCTGCTACTCAGTGACTTGGAAATATAACCTTGAATTAAGTTAAATTAAATTATAATTTATTCCAAATTATGTCATGGATAAATGAAAGTGTTAATTCAGTATCAGTAGTTAGATACGGAGAATAGTAGAGTACGGTATTTGATAGCATATAATAATTTGTTTAAGTTTGAATTCTCTGAATAAAATATATTTAATTGGTTAAACAAGTTTATTTATCGAGATAAATTAAAATGAATTAATAAGGTACGTGATCTAAATTAATTTATGAAATGTAGGAATGACATAAATTGTAAGTAGAATAATTTTATAAATAATTTGGTAATCTATCGGACGACAATTTAACGCCATGTTTATTAATCTATTTGCACCAGATCTAGTAATTAAATACGAATACTACTTTGTTTTATTATTTTAATAAGGCGTTATATAAGTCAAATGCACGAATTATAATTTTGATCGCATCTACCCATTTCTTTAATCATTCTTAATACATTTTGTTAAGAGTATTCATTTGTTTCTTTCCAATAGCCATCTGTTCTATTCTTTCCATTTGTTTCCTTCCATCTGACCCTTTCCATATGTTCTATTTCTATTACATCTGCTTTATTCCTTAACTAACAGAAACCATTTGTTGTTGATATGGTTGTGCAGTGTTTAGTTGAATTTATGTTTGATCTAGTAAAATTAAAGTCTAGTGTTTTACTTTAAAGAGTGTAGAGAAATTTGGATTGTAACGTTATTTAGTAGTAGGTAAATTAAAATAAATCGCATTTCGTAGTTATTGTACTAGAGCTGCCCATAGGGTAGGAAAGAATTGCTACGTGCCCTATTAAAATGATTCTTTTTTGCCAGTCCCGTTGTTCATAAAATCAAAGCCTAAATATAAACGTGACAATATGATCATTTCTGAAGGCACAAACTAGTTGCAAATCATTCCATGCAAAAGAGAAGATTCATCATAATACTTATGCAACTTTTCTTTAGTTTATTTAATATTCTGTCCAATTAAAAACTAATGTTTGATTTAAGCATTACCTAAACTCTTTCTATCCATTTTTATCTTTCATATACAAGGTATAGGAAAGATATAGGATTCATGTTTTGATATTTTTTTCTATTTCACCTTAGTACGTCTCTTGTGTTCACATCAGTGCAAATTATTTATACTTAGTTCAAAGAGGAGACACGATGGAACTATCTAGCCTAAACAGAAATTTTTCAAAATCATTTTTTCTTGCTCAAAAATTGAAAAAAACGTCCTTTTGCTCGGTATCTGCACGTATATACGTACGTGTGAACATATGGCTGTACGTTCAAGAATAACTCCCAACCTATTAGACTAATTTGCATAAAATTTGGTACGCAGGTACACAGAAGTGTTCCGCAAAAGACGTTTTTTATTTTTTTATAAATTCAAAATGGCGGAAATGCGCAATTTTTTTTTCACAAATAATTCAGTTTTTAGAGTACGAGGTTGAAATTTTGCACATATATAGTTTTGCGCTCGTATTATGCGTCGAACAAAAGATATCTGATGTCTCTGTATTATACAGAATGCGACATTGCCGCGTTCAAAGTTTGAAAATATTTTTCAACATATCTCAAAAACTCTAAAAGAGAGGACATTCGAATAAACTTTGTTTCATAGCATATCTAATGCCCCTTCGATTTTATCTGAAACATCATTTTCTAAAATCATAATATAACATATATAAATATATATATATATATATATATATATATATATAGGCTGTTCTTTTTT
>WYDF02320089.1:0-14477 GCA_009867245.2 Adranes taylori
GGCGAGTCTATATATATATATATATATAGATATATATATATATAAATATACATATATATACATCACGGAACGACGGCTATCACGGGTAGGGTATGAACACTCGGAATTCGCTACTAACGGCGGGTTATGAATCATGCATAAATACAGAAGGGTGGATAACTCCCAATACATAATCACTGGTGACAGGTAGGAACACTCGGAATTCGCTACTAACGACGGGTTATAAATCATATACAAGTACGGGAGGGCGGATAAATTTTAATGCTAGATATGGAGTACTTGACAGGATAGGTATACCAGGAGGTTACTACTAGCCACAATAACACCCTTGTTTACGTACGTGTTAATGTCACATGAGTCACCAAAACTAATCTCGTATAAAGAAGTAAGCGTTGGGTATACTCTAGCTAATGAATCACTACTAGCTACAGTAGCACTCTTGTTTACATAGGTCCAATCAGAACGAAGATTTTGGTAGACTATTGGTTGTTTTCTGCATCACGTCGAGTAGGATATTTCGACTGTAGAGATTTTAGACGATCTGTGACTCTGGAGCTGATTTCAGATAAATTGGCAACAGTGGTGTCTATATAAGAATGGGTGCTCATAGGTAAGTTAAGCGGACTATTTTGTAAAATATTATTTTGAAAGTGTTGCCAATTTGCATTTTCAATATCACGTATAGTGATTTCTGATGGTGGGGGATAGGCGCTGGATCTAAGCTAGTTTTGGCCCGAACTGGATAATGGTCTAAAGTGCCAGCGAAACACTCTGGATCAATATATTGAATAAGACTTTCGGTGACCACTATATGATCAATAATTGAATGGCCAGTGCCACTGAAAGTAGGTTCTGATTTCGCCGTTTGGATTTGTTGCCGAGTGGCCAAAGTCCACGTGGCGAGCGTTAAAGTCGCCCATAATTATGGCTTTCGGAAGAAGTGAGATAAATTTAAGAAAATCTCGAGAAATGGTTTCAGTGGACGGATTATAATAAGAAAAGACAGTGACTGTAATATATGTGTAATATATGTGAAATGGACGTTGCCGCCACATACTCAAGATGTTGAAATTGTGGAAGAAGGTGAAACGGAGTACTAGCATAATTGTTATGGATGGCCAAAGCGGTTCCTCTCATGTTACCTAAGTGACTATTTTGCTGAAATATTTTGAAATTTGAAATGTTAATGTCGCGCTGAATTTTAGTTTCGGTAATAGAGAGGATATGCACTTCGTCTAATTGGAGATTTTTAATTGGGCAAATTTTATGCCGCTCTCCGCGGGCATTCACGGTTCCAATCGTTAACTCCATTGAATTGGAATAATCACGATTGAAACCGTGTTATTTGAAAAATATATGTAGGTTTCCCTACGTAGGAGGTTACGGGAAACTTGTCCGATTGCTTCCTGAATTAAGGAGCGTTTGTCAGACGTTGAGGAGAGTGGAGATTAGGACCCAGATGAGGTCGTCTGTGTGGACGGCGGTGTTGAGCGCCAGATCTTCCTCAGTCAGATCTTCGGGAATTGGAGGGATGGGTGAGTCGATACACTTGGCGGGTGCAATCTCCTCGGGTTTTTTGGAGGCTTCTTGTTTTTTGGGGCACTTTTTGGGTCATGCCTCGTGTCTGCCGCCATAGTTGAGGCATTTGGGGTTAGTTTGCTCGTATACGCGAGCACGGTGGTGCTGGCCGCATTTGGAGCAACTCAACTGGTTTTGGCATTCGTTTATCGAGTGTCCAATTGCAAAGCACTTGGTGCATTGCTTAGGGGTAATTAAAAGCTTAGAAATTCGCTCTTTTATAAAAGACCATGCCCATATAACACACACAACTTGTGTGGAACAGTGGACACTACCACAACGCATGTACCAGCGTCTCCTACTCTAATACAATATTAAACATTCATATTACATATGATCATACGTGAATACATCTCGTTTATATTCACACGGTCATCTATATTATATTATGCTCGCACAAACATACGGAAACTACGCTATATATTATAAATTAGCGGCGCAAATAAGCGTACGCTCTCCCTTTCTTATTCAAACGATGATATATTCTTTTCTTTTATACGCGCGATTTATTTATGTAGCAGACAATATCTTTGTAATATTTACGTTCTTAATTCGAAAAAAGTTATTATTTAATTCTCTATATACATTACAATTATACTGGCTAATTATATTAGAACGCATCTTCAGTATAATATTTTTATTATTTATTTATAAATGCGTCTAAAAATAATATAATCTTTTATTTAAAATACGGTACGGCAAAACATTTAAATATTCTTTGTTTATTAATCATTGCAAGATGACTCGATTCAAGTTTTACAGAGGGAGACAGACATATATTGTTTTATGCAGTCATTTTGCTATAAGGTTGCCCACTTAAGATAAGTAGATCTATTCATTTTATCTAGTCACGGAATGTAATCAATATAATATTTATAGTAACAGCACTCTGTTAGCAGTTTTTTGTCAGCTTCTCTAAACCCGACCGTTTTTGATTTAAAATAGGATACATCTATCAACTCGTAAAGTAACTATAATTCGCCATTGCGTCGGCACCGGTGAACAATAACAAGTGATGGACAGTGTGATGCGATAGGCAGGGGCGCGGATATATGTGTACAATATTGGGGAGCCGCCAGCGGAAGCTATTTTTAGCTATCGCTGACTCACATCCAACACAACATGTAGCAATTTCTCACTCACGCACGCTTCCCCAGTCAGTTTCAGATCAGTAGTTGCACTGTCTGCTCTGCTATGAGCGAAGAGCATTGTTTCGATTTGTTCTGTGTTCATATTGTTTATTCACATGTTGTCACTGAGGTGAGTGGAAACGAAAGTTAAATTGTTATGCATACGTCTACTAAAATTGATGACTTCTTTAAACCTAAAAGATAAGAAGTTAATGAGGACAATGGAAACATAATTTGGAATCAACAACTTTTGTTGGAAAAGAAGATGAAGACGCAATGAACAAAGAAGACGATCCTTCTCCGACGAAAATGTTTCTAGTTCTTTCCATATGGATATGAATAACAACGAAAGTAATGATGATAATTTTAATTGTAAAAATGATGAAAGCTAGATTTTTGATCAAGCACACAATATATAAAATATAAAGCTAAAAACCCATGGTTACTGAAAAAACAGAAGGTGAGTGAATCATGGGTTTTAGGAACTGTAAGCTCATGGGCAAATAAAAAAGATCAACAAACATCTCTTAGGAAAAACCTATTTGATCAGCGCTAACAAAATCCAGACTAACGGAAAAATCATCAAATTCAGAACTCAGTTACTTCCATGCTAAAGCAATAGCAAGTTGTTACAGAGGATATTTTTTGCACAACTTATAAGGAAGCAAAGCAAAATTGGCAGTTTTATCAGTTTTAGACAGAAATTGATCTCCAAATGAAAAATGGGTTGGATATAGCCCGAATACTACATTCAACTGTTACCTGCTCTGATAGAGTGCATCATACCAGATGACATCAGATCTAATAAATAACTTTTAGTGACCTAAAATTTTTCTACTTCTAGATGAAACCACTTCTTTTTCAAACAAAACTTGGAAAAAAAATTTATTGTATATATTAGAAACATGTTAAAAGGAATGGAAAATCTCATGACAATTTGTTTGACGCTTTTTGAGCTAAATGACGCAGCAGCATCGGGTATCTTCGAAAAACTTTTAAAGCAGTTACAGTCACTAGGTCTGTGTTATGATATTTTGAAGCTTCATATTAAGAAAAAAGTCTGGCCTCGCAAAGCAGGTCATGGAAATGTTTCCAAATCGATTCATCTGACATTGCTTGAATCATCGTTTAGAACTTGTCGTGTCCCATTCGGTAGAAGAAGTGGCGGGGATTAATTAGTTTAAAATATTTATGAATAAAATTCGAAATATTTTCAGCTGCTCCCCGAAAAAAAAACAGTAGCGAATTGACAGATTTTGCAAAACATTTTGAAAATCAGTCATTTTTTGACACCTTTTGAGTGGCCTACAGATTGTTGGCAGTAAAATCTGTCTGAAAAGATTAAAGCTTTGTACAACCATCAGAGGTCATGGAACAGGACTCAAAACAGCGTTTTCCTTAAAAGGGGCTTTGTAATCTACCTCTTTTATCCACAACCTAGCTGAAACCTATGATGCCTTAGAAGAGTTGGCTTATCTACTTATCACTTTCAAAATATCAAACTTTCTGAATCAACAACAGTAAATACACCTAAAACTACAATGTTGTTATGAATGTTATCAAGGTTTTTCAGCCTAAATTGTGGCTTAAAAATGTATCGATCACTTACGGAGTAGAAAAGGAGATTTTCGAATCGGTGAAAGATTAAGATTAATAGCCCTCGAGATACAATAAGAGGCTTCATGGGTACAAGGAGGATCTGAAACAAAAGGGGGCATGCCGGCACCTGAAATGTTAGAAATTAAGCACTGAGTCTAAAACACATTACGTAATCCCTTACATTAATATTTGGCATAGAACAGTAACAACACCAGTTTCTCTAAGAAAGCAAAGAGAGTAAAAATTGTAAATAACTATTTATAAAGTGTGGTTTTATAAAAATTCATAAAAAACTATAAACAGGATTAAAATTTAAAATTTCTTTATATTTTAAATAATTATCTCTATAGAATTAAATATTGAAAATAAAGGCGAGTATGTAAAAACAAAAATGTACGTAAAGAAACAAAAGAAGCCACTAAGTAAAAGATAAAATCCGCTAAGTGCTTTACGAATAAAAGAAAATCTCGAAATGAAAATCTTTTAAAGATGTTCTCCGGTTATCGCGAATAACTTGTGTTCGTGTGAGATAATTGTAAGAGTATTATGAACGTAAAGAAACCGAAGCTAATTGTTATCATTATCATCGAGTTCTCGGGCTCAAACCTAGAATGCGCGAAAAGCGCGACCGAGATTCAAAGAGAAAGAGAAAAAGATATTTTGTAGATGGCGTTCTCATTAACGATATTATCTAGCAATTTGCTTTCTTTTTCTCGCTGTTTCTATCTTTATTGTCAGTAGATAGAATACCATTATCTGTTTATTAATTTAAGAATTTTAAATTTCACACAATTGAGGTGCATTATGCTTTTATACTCACACACTAAGGGACGGCAAAATACGATACGTCTAAGGTACTAAAGTCATATTTTGGATATTAAGGATAAGGATCACTAAGGATACCACTAAGAATACTAATATATTATATTGTTTATCCGGTGATATATATATATATATATGACGTCTAGATTAAAATGACGTATGACGTTACAATGACGTCTACAATGACGTCTAGATTAAAATCAATCATGTCCGCTGGACCAAACATACTGTTGAAAGGAGTACAAATTTTCATCCATCGTAGAGTTGCAGTGAAGACTGTCGTTTTTCGGAGCTCCAGAAATAATTCAACAATTACTCTATGTAGTATATACTTATGTAATGTAAGTATATACCTACCTTTATTTTCAAATCTAGTAACTTTTGAAACGCTAGTGACATTTAGCGTTAAAAATAATATTATTAATATCATAACTTCAAAATGTTTGTTTACATTCTAATCGACACGACGTAATAAAGCTCTACGAACATGTGAGCAAAAAAATGTCCTACATTCTATGAAATAAGTAATCGGAATGACGAATCCGTCGAAACTTTTTTTAAAGCAGGGAAATTCGCCGAAGTTGACTACCAAGATGGTCAATCTGTAGTTGTGTGGGGCTCACCTCTGCTAGCATAGATATGACCCCCCAAAACCTCGGGAACTAGGGTCCAACCTTACCAGTACCAGTTTTCACATGACTTCAGTAAGATGACTTGATATTGTAGACCTACCAGTTTCATAGAGCTTGCTTCCTCCTCTCCCTGATCTGATACAAGGCTCATCCGCTGCCTACTCAACGTCTAGACCTGTTTTCCCGCCTGCCAGTGCTGGTTTCATGCTCACAATTGTACTCGTGCTACTTGAGGACTGAAAATGACTGCAGCCAGGTTGACTAATGTCTCCTGGGCGTTGTTATTAGCGCATATCCTGGTAGTTACTTTGTCAGGGCGGAGCTCTGCCCCCAAGAAAGCCTCAGCGGCCTATATTTCATTTGTCCAGTCGTTACAGCTAAGCAGAGTGTGCTTAGTACCAGAACTGCTTCCAGAGTTGCAGAACTCGCATACATTTTCCGCCATTGCCGTAGAAAATTTTGATTAAAGAAACGTAATTTTGTTCAGACACACTACAGAGATAAAACCAGAGTATAACACACATGAATGCAATGAGAATTTGAATGAAAATCACTTTTGACCTCTAAGGGAAATACCTCAACAGAAATAAATGCTTTTAGATTTAAACAAATATTTTAACAGTTAAAAACTCATCCATGCTTTCTCTACGATTGATTACGTATAAAAATGAAAAAGCCCTAGTGAAAAAATTGAAGAAAACACGCTTACACAAACACATACATCTAGAGAAATAATACAAATGTAGAATAAAGTAGTCAAAACACAAATGGAAACATAGAGGTAGAGGGAAAAAAACCAGAAAGGAAAAGGTTGTTCGGAGTTGGAACTGAGGAAAATAATCCAAAGAAAACGGGAGAGAAATGTCCTGGGGATCAAGAATCGGCTTATCTGTCGGTGTGTTTGCGGGTGACTGCTCTTGAAATCTCCGAGATAAAGCGGTTACAACATGCGAGAAAGATAAAAACGAACTTTTAATTCTACAGTGTGATCCACTATCATCATTTGTAAGGATTTTCATAAGCTGGGCATTACGAATTGTCAGTATAGCATACTAGTATTAGATAACATATTATTTATAAGATTCTAGTATTTCTGGACAAATAAGATTGACATATTAACAATTGTGGAACAAATTTTGTTATAATTTTAATACTTGCTGGCTAGATGATAGCAATTTTGTTTTAAGTACCGTATTAATGAAATAATGTATTTAATGAAATTAAATACTGGCCAATATCTGGAGTACCTTAATTCTAGAACAGCGGGTGATCTATAATGAAACGCCCAGCATAACGACTAAGTGAAATGTCTTTATACATCCAATTTAAAACTACGTAATTATAAACAAAAAATAATAAGTGTTCCTCTATTAGCATTACTTTGCATTTAGTTTAGACCTTTAATCATTTCTACGAATTGTTTTCCTGCATATGCTGCTTTTGACGCGTGCTCGTTTTAATTCAAAGATGAATTATATATATATATATATATATGGATGGTCGTACATATATTATAGACTTCGACACCGTTTGACCGATCATCATGAAAGTTGGTATTTTGTCAGGGAAAAGATTTTTATGCTATCCACTTTGTAACTCGCCACTAGATGGCGCTGCAGGACATCAACTTCTACACCATTCAACCGACTACCATGAAAATTGATATACATAGGTATTTTGGAACAAAGAATATTTCCAACGCGAGTATTATAAAACTTCTGTTTTTGTTGTTATAGCGGGAGAAAACGGGGCAAACAATGGCTTACAAAAGGAAATACAACAGGTTCCTATATTGGTTAGGTTCAACGGGGAAACCGAGAGAACGGTAATGGGATCCACGAGAGCCAGCGTGGGTTCCGCCGGGAGCTGTCTGTGCCGAAGGCGCGGCAATGCGAACAGCAGAGCTAGCCGCGCCAAAGGTGTGACAACAGACCGAGCGTGTCCATGTTGCCCAATTAGCTCATGTCGCTAGTCGGCGAAGCCGCGTATTTTAAGTACATCACTTTATTCAATAATTGTTTCTTAAAACATATGTACTATTTTGCTTAGCATTTCCTTAGAGGAATTCTTTATTAATTGGTTCTAAGAGGTTATCTATTATTTATCGGATTTTTTATATCTAATTGTACTAAATTTCATAAAAAATATAAATAATAATACATAAATCAGGAAGAATATCAACATGAAAATATAAGACTTACAAAATATAATAAACTATAATTTTCAATATTTGGAGATATCTGGGTGTATAGGAGTCATTGATGCCATCCTCCATATATCCCCTGGTAGTATTAGCAATATGTAAATCATGTAACATCAACAATATGAAATATAACTTTGTAAAATATTAAGGAATTATATGAGTAAGCAATGTCTGGAGTATACATTACCCTGTTTACTCGTAAACAATTGTTAATATTTAAATTCGTATCACTTAAGATTCAGTCAACAATATTGACTGAAAAATCAATTCAAATGTAATTGCAATAACACGAGGAAAATTTCGAAGTATCATCCAATGTAATAAAACTTTCATTTCTCGAGTAGAAAGAAAAGATGAATAAAAAAACGGTTAAACGAAGTAGTTGCCTAAAGGTTGTTAATCTATAATTACCTAGATGAAAGCACGAATAAATGTAAGGAATAATGGCAGCGCAAAACTACTTAAACTAGAAACTTTTGTACGAAAAAACAAAGACTTGAGAATTGAGTAAAAGCAGATGCATTTTAGTACAAAATAAAAGTATTAGAATAAAGTCAGTAGGTATAAATTCTAATTTTGATAAAATAGATATTGTCATATAGAGATAAATAAATTACAAAGGTAATATACAAAAAACTGATTCCTAATAGTCATACTTCAGAATATTAGTAAAGCTTTCAAATAAACAAATTGTGACCAGATAATTTTACTACTGGTGTCAAATTACATCTAAAAATTCGGTTTTTTTTAATTTAAACAAATACAAAAATACACAATGCCAACAATATGGCACTGAAAAAAAAAACCACCAAAGACAAAACAATAACAATTGTTGCGAATAGTCAATAAAAGAACTTTGACAAGAATGTTGGAAGTTATCAATGAATCCATCTATGATGCAATTCTTTACGAAACTATTACTTTACCAACTTATTTAATGTATTTTTGGATCAAAGGCACATGGGAAATAATAATTTTAAAATGAGGTTATTTTTATTTTTCAAAATGGCGGCTGTCACTTGAAGTACTTAGAAACACACCGTAGAAAGATTTCAAAATGAACAAAACTCTAGCAAACAAGACATATCTTAATATTAAAATGTGCATTCCAAAATTTTCAGTCACAGTAACTATCCGTCTATTAGCCCCTGAAGCCCTGCATACCTTAACTTATTAATTATTTCAACATTGATAGAGATACAATCCTTTGTAGAGCCTCTGCGAAGAATCTCTCGGAGTATGCATTAAAAAATATTGGTGAGAATACATGACCTTTAAGTACACCTTTTTTTATAATACCACATGCTACAATAATCTCGAGAAGTCGAATACCAAATAGGGCTTCTTTAGCGCCTAATCTATTTCTGAATCCGAACTGAGTCACATGGATGTTCTCATCTAATATAGTTTTTCTGTATTATAAAATTCCTTTAGTACTAAAAATAATTACTGAATATATAAACTGAAAATAATTAAATGTGTTCTACAATAAGAGGTCGTTATGAAAAAATAGAAGTAAAGTGAGACAGACAATTTAAGTGAGGCAAGCTTTTTATAAAACAAGAAGTAGAGTCGAAGCATGAATAAAAAAAGGTTTTCCTTTTTTCCTGTGATCTACTCTTGAGTGAGAAAAGATTGCACGGTAATAGGCAAGATGTTGAAACAGAGGAACAGAAAATAAAGGCGATGAAATCCTCTTTTTGAAGTTTTACGTAAATTTAAATCAAAAGCAAAGAATCCGGTACGTAAATACGTATCTACGCTTATAGCGGGTCTCTAAAGTGCCTTTTCTTTTTGTATTCATTGCTTTCTTTGTAGTTTGTGGATTGTGAATTACAAATAACTTTATTGTTTCTATATTTTCTTCGGTTTTCTTTTACTAACATAATATTTAATGTAAATTTATGAATAGTAACGTAAATAACTCTAAACCATATACTTTTGGCGTACATTTATGATAATGCTAATTGCAGCAAAGATCTATTTATTTAAGAAAATTATTATACAGTAATAACATGATTTGTTAAGAAAGCAAAAATAGTGGTAATTAAATTTCATCAGACAAATATATTAATAAAACAATTCTTAAATAGAAATTATTACGTCTGTATTATAGCTTGTTGGATCATACTGAAAGAAATCCAAATGTTTTGAGGAATAAATAAAATATATAAAGCAAATGGAAACAAGAATTAAAGTAAAGGAAGAAATGTATAAATGTAGAAAGGAGAAAGAAGAGGAAGAGAAAGAAAGGATTAAAGGGATTACTCATGAAAGAAAGTGTGTAGGTATTTAAGAATGAATTGACCTGAGAGGAACGGTGAGAAAGGAATGGCTGATAGAGAGGAATGGTGAGTATAAATGACTGGAAAAATATATGTAAATATAGGGAAATGGATGGAAGAGGATAAAATGAGGGGAATGAGATTGAGGAAGACATAAATAAAGAGGAAGTTATAGAGGAGATTAAAAGAATGAAAAAATGAGGTGCAGTTGGACTAAATGGAATTCCTACATGGTGCGGAATTGTTTAAATAAGCTAGGTATGGCGGCGTTAGTAAGAGCAATGAAATGTGGACAAGAAAAGAGAGGATTCCTGATGAAAAGTGAATCGTAAAACTAAAGCGATATTTGATATTGAATTTGAGAAACTAATATAATATTTGGACCGCTGCATGCAATTCTTAGGAATTTTTCAAAATATTCTTCAGATTTTCATCTGCCAAGACAATATATTGTCTTGCAGTGAGGCTTTCAAAAACTGGAAATGTAAACATTCTTTTATACTTACAGTTATTTTCTTAGGCTGTTCTGACTTATTTTGGGTTGAATGAACTCCAGTGGTCGCTGTTTAGATACCCTTAAAGTACACGAACCTCTGTTTAAATTTTTGTTTATTATTAATGTTTTTTTTTTGCTTTTCCTTTTCCGACCTACAACAATCTATAATCATACAAATGTAAGAACCTAAGCAAAAGAAAGTAATGAGATAGAAAGTATTCATTGCTGATAAAATATATAAGTCTCTTGTAAGTAAATTATAAAGCCCTCGACCAGAATATAACACGCAAACGCGATCGAAATGGAACGTGATTGAAAACCTTAAATAGGAATTTCATTCCAATAGCATTAGGAACAAAAGCCCACTCGTCAGAGATTTGGGAAGATAATTGGCCCGATATCTTGCCAGACGCTCTCTAATTTCTTTCGTCCTCCTTTTTCCACGAGACTCTCACTCGCGAAGCGTAAAGAGAGAAGGGCATTAATTATTTAAGGACGATTAGGGGTGACTACTATCGCATCGATTTGGTACGAAATCTCGCAGCCTAGTATACTATTTAATGTGGTGAAATTTGTTAAGGGAAGAGATTAAGGTTGCACTCTTTAGATATTTCAGTTAAAATAGTGTTTATACATGGTTTACAAATAATTAAAATATTATTTTAAACCAACAATCAAAGTCGCGCAGTGCATGAATTTACGCTAAAAATTTATCACTTAGAAACTTTAGTTGTTACCCGTTATTCGACTAAGTCCGCGAAGCTATTAAACAAGATTTGTTTAAAAAACATAACAGACAAATGACAACTATCATCATTGATAGATGACGTCACAATTAAAATTGACTTTATTCACAGTTGATTGCTTGAATCATTGGTGGATGATTGACAAGTAAAAGATAACATTGACTTCATTGACATGTAATAAGTTTAACATAAACTTGTCCGTGTTAAGATGAGCATGTGTAAAATACTACAAAGAAATTATATATCTTAAGCTATAAAAAATAATAGTTTCCTGGACAGAGTTAACCCTATCATAAAAAAACTCAACAAAAAAAAACTAACAAAGAGAAAGTTAGGAAAAGAGTCAGGAACATCGAAAACACTTCTATGGCCTCTTAAAATAACAAGTTGACAAGCAAGCGGGCATGCATAAAAGGTAGGGCGAACCGAAAATTGGAACTTTACTGTATACATATATGTATATCTGTATAAGTAATGTATATAGCGCCAAGTTCAAATTGAGCGGAATAGAGATCGCGCGTACGTGACAAGAAGTTATTTAGGAAGAAAAATGAAGGGTTTTAAACTATATCGAGGGCATAGGATGGTACGACGAATACTGAAATAAATGGTTCATTTACCTAAGGCCTTAGATAGAAATTGTACAGTTTTATTGAATTTCTTCAGATTCATTACATTCTTTATTAAATATTCTGTTATTTAAAGCAACGAAAAAAACGAAAGGGCAAAAATGTTTTGAATGAAAGACTTTCCTGTCTGATGTTGAAAAAAATACTTCTTAATTATTAAGTTGTTTAATAAGTTCAGATAACATGTGAAGAGCCGCCGAAGGCCGCAACAAAGAAAACAAATATTCCAAAAATTTTTATTAATCGAGAAGAACATCATCAAAAAATATGCAGTCAGTCGCATGGTCCATTGTGGTTCATGTATCGAGCTATGAAAGACAAACGAAAATATTCATAAGTATTTTCGATTGTTCTTCGGAACAGCTTACCGCGTCGGAGCGAAGCAATAATGATAACATGAACGCGATGCATTAGGATCGATTGCGAGAAAAGGTATTATTGTTCTGCGTTGCTCAGTTGACCACTGACGAATGTAAATCTTTTTCATTTACTGTGATTTTAGAAACAAATGATTCGAATAAAATCGAAGGTCCTTCATGTAGCCTATACAATAAAGATTATTCGAATGTCCTGTCTTTTATTATTCCTGAGATATTTCACATAGTCTGTTAAACTTCAAAGTGGCAACACCGCTTCCTATTCAATTTGGCAACATGGGACTTATTCGATTTTATTCGAAGTATAATACAACGTACTATATGCGTGAAACATTTCAGTTTCCTAGTTTGAATATGAAATTTCTGAACAGAAAAATGGCTCCTATCCGCCACATTGGATTTATAAAAAAAATGAAAAACCCATTATGCGGACTCATAGTCTACACCTGTCTGTCAAATTTTATCCACATCGGACTCCCTCCTCTCTTTGAATTGCGTATTAACGAATTACAGTAATTTCAACACAAGAGACGTACTAAGGTGAAATAGAAAAAATTCTAACCTAATATAACGATATGCAATGAACATCAGGTATCCGTAAAAAAATGCGGTGTCTGTGACTCTCGCTCGCGACGCTGCTGGCGGAGAGTACTAGCGACTGCCACAGATGACACAAACAAATATTTTAATTATTAGAGAAAATAACAGGCTTGTGAAATATGTATTCTCGGGCGCTAGGTCAGTTTAATATTATTATAATATACAAATATTATAATAAACAATAATGCGTCATCCCAGAACGCTCGGCAGTGGAGCGCGATACATGCACGCACATACCACACACATGCCCATACCATTTAATGCTGTATCGAGCATTCGTTGTGATGAGTTAATGTAAAAATAGATACTCAACTAAATATTATATCCCTACTCTACGCAACGTATGCTAAGCGGTATAGGAACCCGCGTTGGATTAATACATATCAAAAATCATATTTCTTTATCTTGTTATAGATAATACGTTTTATTTAATAGCGACAGCAATAATAATATTTATTTATATATCTAATTTTTTTAGATACGGATTATGTAATTTTTTTTTGTATTATGAAGGATTACGTAATTTATAGACTTGTATTTTGTAAGGTATCATGCTTTGTTACAGACCGCAATCCTATCATACAATAGGCAAGTAAACAAAGGTAGTCTAAATTTTAGAATACCTTTAGTAAATATGAGAAAGGAAAATATTATAGAAGTTGTTACTTGTTTCATTCATAACCTACTATCAAAAACTTTTCATAAAAAATATTGGCAATTTTAGGAGATATTACATATTAACCGATGTCATGTAACTCAAATTAGTATTAATTAAAAATATATTTCACAACATATTTAATATAATAGTTTATTATAAATGAGAATATATAAATTGTTTCCCAAGTAAGTTAGAATTACATGACATAAAGACGTTCTCTTTAGTTCTCGTCAATTCTTTATAACATCTTACGTAAATGTGACTTATAAAGTTACATGACAATTTGCAATGTTTACATAGCGTCGCTGGAAAACTGCAAAGACAAGATTGCATATTTACTTTGTTAGTTCAAACAAATACCATTTGTCTAGAGTTCAGAACTTTGGCAATATTTAAATTCAGAGGTTTCTTTATGCAGCCAACGAAGTTTAAGATCTTGGATAAATCTACGTACTTACTTACGTACGCATATCACAGTAGTCAATGTAATGATAAACTCAATCATACATATACCCAAGACTAAAAGTTGGTTAATTTTAATTTATTAGTTCTAAAACAGAGAAAAGATAGTTTTGTTCGCAGACTTTGCGCTTGTATTTATATTATGAATGCTAGAAGGCTTTGTTTTCTAGTCATATTCTATTCTATATAGTAATTCAAAAACACTGCCCACGTTAAGACAGGGAAAAATGGTTAAGAAACATTTTTTGAAATTATGATAC
>WYDF02320100.1:0-14477 GCA_009867245.2 Adranes taylori
CTTCTGTGTGTTTTGTTTTTTTTTTTGTTTTTGTTTTTTTGCTGCCCGTCTTCCTCCGTTTCTGGGGGTGGTGGGGGGGGGTTTGGGGGTGTGTTAAACACAACCCGCACTGCGTACGCGCCTGACTTATCCTAATATCTAGAATACTGAAACCATTTTCTGTGGAAAAAACAGTGCTCTTACATATTGACAAATTTTCGTTTTCACATATATTTCAAAAAGTTTACTCTAGTATAGCATATGTAATAAAGAAGACAATTTAAAAAGTATCGAAATAACAGTTCTATAACAGTCAATAACTAATAGACGTGCATATGAACTCCCAAAAGAAATCTATCTGTTTTATTTTATGTCCTTCTGTCCTTTCGTGTTGTAGTATATAACAGAATAGGACAATGCACGTATTATAGCGGATATTTTAAGGTTCAGCGCAAATTAGGGTTTATTTTCGTGCGATTAAAAATTCGTACACTGTTACATTTCATAATATGGAACAGCTAGAGAGGTATATAATACATTTTATTGACAATGGATGGTTACCAATGAATATTTTAAATTCGATTCATAATTATTCTCATTATTAAACTTTTTATTTGGTTAAAAATAAGTGCTATATCGTCATTCTCAATTGTTAACATTTATACCTCAAAATTATGTCTTAAAACTTAGTGGTGTCCAAAGTATGATGAAATAATAATTACCAACCCCTATTCGTCAGACTTTGGCTTTCAAAAATAATTGCAACCAAAACATTTATAGAATTATCTATTATGAAAACAATATTCAAGGAATGGTGTAGTCGCATCGTACGAGTCTAATAAGAGCGCTAGAATACGCGATAGTCACGATCTTTGAGGCCCAGATCGATAAGTGATGTTACGCTTGAGCTGTAGTATTCACGTCGCGTTCAGATTAAAATGTAATGTTGCCATATTGTCCGTTTAGTTTTTAATGCAGATAGTTTAAATTACTTAGTGTATTATTTTCAACATACGTTATAACTTATGATACTTATGCAATGTATATTTTGTCTGATATTTTCTTGAACTTCAATCTGAAAATTTAATTTTGCTTTAAATGGTCGAAAATATTTGATTAATTTGTAATGCCTAACGTATTTTAAAATCCTTCTATTAGTCCGTACTATTTACTCTATGCATACTTCTTATTCATTTTGTATTATAATCACTTCTTAAAAATAATTAACAATAACACTAAAAGAGTTTAATTTACAAAGAGGAAAACAATAGGTATACGGCGTAAATTATTATACGCAAATAAAAAGTAAGAATCTAAAACTATGTGTATATTGAATAATACATAAATTATTAACAACAAATTTTTATTTGTAGACATATATAGTTAATTGTAAAAACACTATCCTAAAATAGGAAAAACTCAACTTGTGAGAACGGGGCTAAAAGCAGTAAAATACGCAACATGTCGCTTACTTATATATACTCATAATTCATAAATATACTGTTAAATATAGTTAAATGTTCTGAACCAAATTTAAGCAATAAAAGCATTTCTCAAATCGCTAAATGGTTCAGCGTTTGCTTTGCTAACACTTCTGATGCGAATCATCCAAGGATTATAGTTATTTATATAGTTAATATGCATTTAAAAATATAGCACTATATGCCAAAGCTGTACAAGTATTTCAAATCATCGCAGACGACGCATTAATAGCGCGCATGCTGGACTCCTACAATGCACTACACCCAAAGAATTATCTAACTCTATTAAAGCCATGCAATTTATGTTAAAAACGTTTTGGTTACATAATATGTAATCGGTCTTTGACTTGAACTTATGAATTCGTATACTATAAGGCAAAAATCTAAAATTCAATAATATAAGCTTTATTTCATTAATGGTGACTTGTACACCAAATTATAACCAGTTTATAGGTTTCTGCTTTCTTACAGGTTAAGTTTACAGGTAAAGTCGGTGTTAGGTTTTGAGGTCAACATATATCGACACTAAAGTTAAATTTAGTTCAAAATGTCAACTGATGTCAACGTACTACTGTAATTTACGACACTTCGGTTAAATTCTAATACTGAAATAATTGTTTTATTAATACTTTATTGTGAAGAAAGAATGCATAAATATCCAAACATTAACGTTAAAAATTTTCTACTAGTAAATTCTAGTAAGAAATAAGTATTTTTATTAACATTTCATCGCGAAAGACCAATTTTACATACCACTTCAGAGAATTCAAGGCGAATAATTTTATGTTCAATATCAGGTTATAAGAAGTCGTGATTTTAATTTAAACACATTGATAATAGTAGGGTTTAATAATTTGTGAGTTTATAAAGGTCAAGTTTATTAGTGAGTATTGTTGATAAAATTTTTGATTGGCATGTTTTGAAACTGGTGTTAATGGAAAATGGTGATCTAATTGACAGTGTGGACCAAAAACAAAGTAAGAGTATATTTCATAGATTGCTTGAAGCTTTTTATAAAATTATGAAGCTAAATTTATAGATGTTAAATATATTTTTGAAATAAGTTTTTAATAAGCACTATAAACAAATTATTTTCATTGAAATTAGGTTATATTCATGGCTTTAAACATTACAAAGATTTTTTTATTTGGTACTTATTACTTTCAACGTGTCATTTATTATTTTCAACGTCTTGTGCCACCAACTATAACTAGTAAACCCTCAGAACAACGACTTAAAACGCAGATTTTCAAACCAGTGCTCCCTAGGACATGCGAATTGCCACATCGCATGTCGATCACACACAAAACATAATGATATGTGTGCGCTTGTAAGACTATAACGCTTTTTTATGGTTTTCGACAGACATAATAGTAAAACTGAGTTGGTCTGCTCCGGTTCGCTCTAGGTCGGGCCACTACTGCTACGTTCGTTTGTGTTGCTTGAGATGACTGTTGTCTGCTATACTGCTATTGAGAAGGCCTTTGAAGGCCGTTACGGGCAAATGTTACTTTCGTATTTGCGTTTTCGGACATTTATTATTCACAGAACGATGCCGTCCGCGCCTTTTTTTCGTTTTTGCGTTTCCTATCTGCTATTTAATACAAACGGACAACTGACGAACTATGCAGTGACGTACAGTTATACATTTCAGTTATTTGATCTATAAAGTGAGCTAGATCTATAAAATTAAAGTATTGAATACGTAATTTTTATTTTATCTCTGTCATAAATCTTATCTAAAGCACAATGAAAGCTATGCAGCTTCTGCACAATTCTTATTGCTACTAGCAAAAGCGATAATCAACTTTCACATGCATACTACGCCAGCAATTATGGCAGACATGTACAGTGGCAGCTCATGGTACATGTCTGGTATCCGACCCGCTACAGTAAGTCGTTATCGGTGTATTTAGCATTTCATTTCGGAAGAGTGAAGTTAATTTAGAGGTTGGTCAACCTTAAGGGCCTTAAGATCAATATAAAAAGTTCACAATCAAAAAAGTTCAATATTCTACGTCTAAAAAGTTCACCAAAAGATCAATATTCAAGTTTTTTTTATTCTACTCTTTATTGAAACAATTTTGAAGCGCGATGGGGCACCATTTTCAATTCAATTATTTTATAGGTGAGTTGATTATTTCGAAAACTGCATATTGGCGTTTAGGAAGTCAATTAGTCGAAAACTGCATATTGACAAATTGGCTTAAAAAATGGAAGGTAGGGTGGATGCGCATTTCTCGCATAGGTGATACTGATCGTCTTCATCAATACCCTCTGCATTCACCTCGCATCATTGCATTCGTTAATGAAAACTAACGCTCCGCTCGGTGCACAAGTTCGAATGGGGAAAGCAACTTGAACATCTTTTATATGAATTTTGCGTACGTACGATTGTATGCCTGTATGTTGTATGCGTTCGTATGATGGAAGGGTAAAATTAATTTAGAGGTGGGTCAACCTATTTTACCATAGCCTTAAGATCAATGTAAAAAGTTCACAGTCGAGTAAGTTCAGTTTTTATTCTACCTTTATTTGAAAAAATTTTGAAGCGCGGTGGGCACCATTTTCAATTTTATTATTTTATAAGTGAGTAAATTATTGCGAAAACTGCCTATTCGACTTTAGGAAGTCAATTTGTCGAAAACTGCATATTGACAAATGGCGTAAAAATGGAAGGTAGGGAAGATGCGCATTTCTGGCATAGGTGATAGTCTTCATCAGTATCCTCTGCATTCAGTTCACATCATTGCATTTGATCATGAAAACGAACGCTCTGCTCGGTGCACAACTTCGACTAGCAAGTCAACTTGAAAATCTTTTATATGAATTTTGCGTTCGTATGATTGTATGCCTATATTATTAAATGCAGTTATACAAATAGAGACAAAACGAAGAGACAATTTAATAGGGTGGCAAATCATCCAAACTATTAGAAATTATGCAATTAGGGACTTGCGCGATTAAAGTTCACCTTTTTTGCAATTACCAGCCTTAGATCATCTCTAATATTAGCATACGCGCTAAACACGCACATTTTATTTAAGAATATATATATGGTATCAATTTTATGAAATATAACTAGTTGTTAAGTGAGTTAATTATTTCGAAAACTGTATATTAACGTTAGGTAGTTAAAATTGGCTTAAAAATTGAAGGTAGGGTAGATGCGCATTTCTGACATGGGTGATAACCTTCGTTAGTACTCTCTGCTTTCACCTCGCATCATTGCATTCATTAATGAAAACCAACGCTCCGCTTGGTAACCTTATTAAATTGTCTCTTAATTGGTTAATTTGTATAATTGCATTTAATAACATAAGATCTCTTTAACAATATAGGCATACACTCATACGTACGCATAATTAATATAAAAGATTTTCAAGTTGACTTGGTAACCGAAGTTGTCCACCGAGCGGAGCGTTTGTTGCAATGATGGACCAACAAATGCAATGATGGGAGGTGAAAACAGAGGGTACTGACGTAGGCTATCACCTACGCCAGAAGTGCGCATCTACCCGACCTTCCACTTTTAAGCCAATTTGAACTTTCTAAACGTCAATGTACAGTTTTCGAAATAATGAACTCAATTAACAAATAGTTATAATTCTTAAAAGTAATACCATCTCTATATTCTTAATTATAATAATTTTATCTTTCGATCTACTAACAGTTCATTTCTGGAGAGGGGGCTTAAAATATTAGTTGGTTAAATGTGAATATAATTATTGGTAATAATCTATTCTATTGCAAAATGAGAAACCCAAATTTTAGGAATTCGCCTTACTGCTTACTGTGTTGATTGACTGCTGATTTTATCCAACAGTCTGTGTGTTTTTGAATGGTCCAGCCTCTTATTGGTTCTCTGATGAAACTAGCAAGTATTCCTAGAGCAAGAAATTTGTGTTAGATGGTTTCTTTACTAGTGCATCTGCTATTTCGTTACCTACAATGCCCCTATGCCATGGTACTCATCAGCGTAACCGAGTTGGTCATAGTCAGTCTACAAAGTGCATTAATGCATTCCCCCGTCAATCCGTACATGATTCTGGTGTTGTTAAGTGCCTGAAGTGCCTCCCCGACTGACTGTTGCTTACTATTAAATTCCAGTTTTTTGATATATTTCTTGAAAAACCTGAAAAACCTGCCTAGAAAGCAGGACATTATGCTTCTCTATTTATATTCCTGCTCCTATATTTTCTTAAACCGTGATTTCCAGAAGCTCTAGGAACGAGTATAGAGCAGATTCCAAACAGATAGAAAAGTCGTCTCTCCACAAACCTGAGCCTATGATGATCTCGTAGTTTCTGTATATATTATATACTGATATGGATGATATGGAGATTTCATGTCTATATTTCATTTCCTGTAATCTTGGTACCTATTTTCCTTGTATTAGTGATCAATATTTAGTGGCGGAGGATCTAACAGCTCTTCAAGCGCCGCAGTTTATTTCTATAACCCTTGTTTTACTAAGGCACACAGTTCTCTGTATGGAGGCCAGTTTCTGTCTTGTTCTGACATAGTCTTGATTTAAACATTGCATACAGGATCTTTTCAAAGGTATTGGCAAGGAGACTTGAGAGAAGGAATTAGGCGAATCCAGTGTGAGTTTCAGCGTAACAGGTAAACCATGGACCACATTCTGTCATTACGCCTGCTTCTAGAGAAGTGCTACGAGTGTAATGTCAGCGTGCACCAACTCTACATTGATTACAAAGACGCATATGATAGTGTCAGGAGGTTCAAGCTGCAAGTGATATTGGAAGAGATGATAGTTCCAAAGAAACTCATTAGACAGATGTGTAAAACATTACATTGCACTAGAGCCAGAGTTAAAAATAAGTGAATTTGATGTGTGAAGACGGATGCGACAAGGAGATGCACTTTGAGATGCTCTGCCTGGAGAATGGCATGCGGCGGATCCTCGAGGAACTATCTACACCAGATCCCTTCAGTACATGGCCTTCACAGATGATGTGGCCTTCTTGGTAGCCCAACCAAGAAGTATATGAGCTCTATGGTAATATTGACTTGGTAGCTGAGGTGAAGAAGAGACATCTGCGGTACCTGGGCATGTTATAAGTATGGAGGGAGATCGAGGGAGAATCCCCTCGACCAACAATCGGAGGGCAGAAGGAAGCCAGATAGGCCAAGGAAGAGATAGATTGATGATGTCAGAGATCATGTGCAGGCGATGGGGATCTGGAGTTCTACATGGACTGTAGCGCCAGGAGAGTGAGTGTTTTTTCTTCCGCCACATCAGTGCTCCGTAAGTAACAAACCTACCTTGTTGTTTTGACGCTTGTTGCTTTTTACAATTAAAGTTACAAGCTAGGTTGTATCTTTCAAACTTTCCTATACATTCGTTTTATCACGCAAGGGTTATAACCGATCTGTTTATAATTCAACCAATTTGTAGGTTCCTTGTCAGTTTGGAGTCGATTATTACTCCAAGGCACTTCACATCTCTCTGCAGTATTTGTTTTGCCCATTTAGTTTTCAACCGCCTAAGCCGGAAGACATGACGTTGGGCAGTGGGTCTGCCATTACTGGGTTGGGACGAGCGAAACTATTTATCATAAATAATCGGTTATGAAACCGCCCTAGAAAGATAAAGGCGATAGATATGTGTGGCGATAAAACAGTTATTTTATGGCGACAAGCATACATTTTTTCTTATGTGCTTGCTTTTTTAATATTTATAATATACGATATGACTTTAATCGCGTTTGTTAAAAGGACTGACATATTGTTTGAAGTTAATTATAATGCACAAGTAGTTAGGACAATTTTCTTCTTAAAAAACGAACTAGATGTGATATGATAATTGTTATGATTGTACTTCTGAAGGTTTCGATGTTTTGATGGTGAGGTTGATCGGATTAAATAAGCATGGCGCGGGTTAGCTGTTGATGATGATAAATGAATCATCCAGCCAGTGCGTGGAATTGCGTCGTCGAGAGAAATGAAAGGAGTGCGTTGATGTTTATTCAATGTGGAATACGTTGTTGCGAGATGCGAGCGAATGGAGACGATCTGGCTATTGGAGATGAATTGATTACTGTCTGGCGATGTTGACCCGTGGGTGGAGTTGATTCGTAATGAGGTTGCTTCGTTGATGATGTTGACTAGTTGATGAAGTTGATTCGTTGATCGTTGTTTCTCCATTGGCTTCATTGTCACCGACCTTCTCCTGGTTGTATCGAAGACACCGTTAGTGGGCGAGGGGAGAGTTAAGAAAATATGTAAATGCGAAAAAAGTGTAAATGAGAGGAATCGTGAGATTCTGCTAAAGAATAAGGGGTTGTTGTCTGAGGCATAGCGTAATACATAGCTGAGGTACTTCGATTTGATTTTGATAGTTATTTAACTAGATTTTAGATTTATTTTCAAAGATTACTTTAAAGGTGGTTAAATTGATATTGACTTTAAAGCTACGTTGGACACACCAACCCTAGGGCCGCGTTAAACAATCGCTAGCGAAAGGAGAGGTCTGGGCATTTTAATTCTAAATAATATTATTGCAAAACGCGAAATGCTCGCAGAACAGTCTCACAATTCAAAATAACGTGTAGCTTATATTGCGCTGGGCGAGGATTTTATAAGGAAATCTTGGTGTAGATAAACTCCCTACGTACTGAAAGAGTGGTGGTAACTTTACATGGGTGAGAGATCAAAATCGTAACGCGTTTTTCAAGTAAATAAGAACATTCGGTTAAGCTATAAAATTGTTCATTGGAAATAGGAAGCCATTAAGAACGGCTGTTATGAGAAAAGAAGACATTTTCTGCAAAATTGGCAAATAGAATATACATAGTAGAATATAATCTCGGCAGTTGTTAAACAGATGTCCAAAATAAGCGCACGTGTAAGGAAAGCCATAAACTATTTCGACATTAATACATTTTTTTGCTTCGATATATGACCACTCACACTCGAATGTACAGGTGCTTATATATTTAATATCCCTTTATGTAAGAAAGAAAAAATAACAAGGGAAAGTCGGATATATAGACTTCATAGCATTAATTAATCGTCGTTTCATTTAATTGTTTTATTCATTTGTCTCTCCTTTTCGTTTGAGGCTGTTCAGCCGATAACACGTTAAATGGTTAAATCACTAACAGCGTATAGACGAGACCCTGTAGAGAAAGTGTTAATAGCACTGATGCTGTGATGCTTTTTATCATGAGCACGTTACTCACACAGAAAACTTGATTTTTCTACTTGTAATAATTTTTAGGAATTGTAAGCATTTAATATTTGTATATTATTCAGATTAATTAATGACATTAATCACTCTTCTACTACAAAAAATCAATGTATAGGAAAACATTACATTTGTTTTTTCATGTTATGTCACTGGTCGCGTTTCTCGATTGGTCTTAAAGGGACACCGTCTGGCTGGCAGTTCATACACTAGAATATGTCCATTCCCATCTACTCATCTTTTATTATTGTCCTTATAATTGAGCGTCGTTTATATTACATCTCGACACTTGTTCAACAATATAAACGTTGTCACCGACATATTGTTCAATTTTATACATTGTTAAATTTACACTGTTAAATTTTTATACGTATTTGCTGGGTTTACATGAAGCGATTGGGCTGGAATTCCAGCAAACAGGAGAGGCAGTTCACAAACTAGTAATATTTTGAAGTGTGTAGGCTAGCTGTATTCGAGTCAGGTGGACTATACCGGAAATTTTGGGAGCTAATTAATATATACCCTAATATTTAAATGTTGGAATAGGTTTCCTTGATATTGCTTTCTTTTTCCTACACTTTTATAAGTGTAAATGTACCCGTTTCACTCCACATTTTATTTTTCACCATATTTTTACTAGTGGCACATAAAAGTGGGTTGACATTTACGATTCGTTGACAGGATTGCACTTTAAATGTTCCAATGACGGATGAGTGCACATCACACCGAAAAAGAAAAAGCGCTATTTTTGTTTTTTATGTAATTTTTTTGTAACACTGGGCCTATGCAGCAATTGTAAGACCTATTATAGTGTATGGAGCCTTGGTCTGCTGGCCTGAACCGGAACAGAAAAAACTTACAGTGAGCTTACTACAAAAACTACGAATAAAAGAGGTATCCTTAGAGAGCCTGGAGCCGTACAACTCGCCGACTGTAATTAGCATGATACAGGTTTGAGGAACTTCTGGTAAAACGAACCTTTATATGGCAATGGTTCGTTGAAATGGTACATAAATGACAGAGGTAGATCAGGAGTACTGGTATACGGTCCAAGATGTAAAACGGTGATACCACTGGATATACACATCACTATATTATAATGTCAAAAAAAACACAATAGACATGTTTACTTATTGGAATTCTAATCTGAAGATCTTTAAAGGTTTTAAATATATAATCTAAAAGAAAACGCGTTTTATTAGACACATATAAAATAATGCAGCACACGCCTTTCAACTTGCTGGCGGTGTGGCGGCCGAGGGGGGATAAAACTTCTCCGCGGCGTGGAAGAAATTGGTGGTCAAGAGACAATCGACGTAGTTTCTCGCATAAATCAGTTTTTTGGTTCATGTATCAGAGAAACATAATTGAAAAAATAATTTGAGCAATGGACTTTATTTGGAAGGAGTGAGAAGCATAAATGAAACAAATTTATATCGAAGCTGGGTACGAAAGTTATTGACCTGTAACGTAGCACGTTACTCTGAATAAATTAATTACTTTACATAAAAAAATTATGTAAAACTACTTCACTGGGACGGAGTCAGTTGTTAAATTTAAACGTATTTATAGTAAATAAGAATTATTCATTCCAATTAAAAATGTAAACAAACAAGGTTCCTGTTAGACGTGTGTATGTGTGTGTGTGTACATGTGTGTAGATATTGATTTGGGCCGCTGCTTGCTATTATTATATAGAATGTGATATTGATAATAAATTGGCGAGCATCGTTCACTGGTACGCTTGATATAACGCATTACTGCTGCTCGTTACTGCTAGTCTGTTGTTTCTACCGCGAGCGTGGGAAAGCCGCTAAAGTGGACTTGTGTGTTATTCCGACACAGCTGGTAGGGATAATAACGAGATTTGTATGGAATTGTGTGAGAGCACCCGTGGCACGTAATAGAATGTCGTGTGGATGGCTTTACACGACCCGTACTGCGGTTTAAACCTTATAAAGTCACTTAAATATAAAGTCACGTCATTTGTGCAAGGCAGTCAACCCAGCCATGCCGAGGCACCGTGCAGAGCGACAATCAGCGGCAGTCGCCGGGATAATAATATATTTGGTGAGCGATTTTCTATAGTATCCGGTTTGATTGAATTGCCGGTTTGAAAGTATGTTGAATAACTTTATTGCTCTTCCTATCCTTTTCCATCAACCTACTTCCTAATTACTAGTTGTAATTACTAGTTGTGTGCTAATTACTAGAGTGTACTATAATTACTAGAGTGTCACAGTGAGTCATAATCACTTAACGAACGTAGCATCTGTAGTTCACGATGTTATGCGACTTAGTGGTACTTTACTTTTCTAACATATATCCTACCGAGAGTGTATACTTCTGGCTTGTGGTTCAGTCAGTCGTAGTCTCGTAATGACGAATAGCATCTGTGGTTCACGGTGTTCCAAGTGTACGGTACTTTCTTGGGATCCCTACCTTCTCCGTTATTCATATTGCATGTTTCACAATGATTCCCCGCCCTCCCGTTGTATTATTGATAGCCTGTACACACTTTCCATATTTTGTTTGCTATTGTTTTGGTATTTTATCACCGCATTTTTAATATCGCTTTACCTACACCGCTGTTACTTTTTTATATGCACCGGTATTGATTATTATAATGCATTTGTACTGTTCTATGTAAGCCGCTTGGCTATATTGATTTTGTTTTTTTAACCGCCATTATTACCTCAACGATTTTATTTGACATTTATTCATTTGGTTATTATTGACATTAACAATTGAATATATATTTTTTCTCTGTTTGTATTATCTATAAAGAGCAGTAGACGGTTTTGTTAAAAGATTAATGCTGTTCATTAGCATTAAGTTTATTACAGCTGCCCACAAGAATACGAATCTTGGACATCTCGCAACACTCGCAGCTACCTGTGCCTTGAGTAAGCCATTGAGGATTGGAGGGGCAACAACATCAGTTCCAGCGTGCAGTCTCACGTTAAACTTACCTGGAGTCCGAGGATTATATTGCCGAAGGCCGTTTTTATTCTGTAATTAATTAAGATAATTGTTTGCGCCATTCTGTGACAAGTCACTAGGACTTCCCATTAACAGCGTCGCGAGTGGGAGTCACTTCACAGACCTATGCCGAGATGAAAGGAATAAAAGACCAAAATACCTCAGACTAAAATACGCTTATTTTGCTCCTTCATTATTATTGTGAAATATACCTACTCATGTGTTTAAAATGTGAGTATAAATTGTTTATTTACAAATCTTGTTTGAGAAATTCAAATACTGTAGATTCTTTTGATTTTTACTTTGAATAAATAATTATAATTCATTTAATAAATTGTCGTACTATAAACTAACTAAATATGAATTTTATTGAAACGTCGTAAGTAAATTTTTATCGTTATGTATATGCTTCAAAGTTGTATTATAATTCAGCCTTTGATTGTGTGGATATTTTTATTTTTGTTACGATTTAAATAAATTTTTACCAGCATGTTTTATTATTCACCTGAAATTCTTAACCCCTATTGATTTATAGTAGAATGTGTAATAAAATTATTTTGTAGATCAATAGTGTTTAAAATCTTGATGCTTTTTGTTTGAAGTTTACTTATTTAATTCATGGGTCGAACTTATTTAATCAAGGTTGTATCGTTGACTTTAATCAAGTAAGGTGCCTTCGTTTCTTGTGTAATTATAAAGTATTTTTGTGTATGTACATTCTACAACCTCCAAAATAATAATTTAGAAATTCTTACTATGCCCTAACTTAACTCTAGCGCTACTTGTGCACATTGATATTTATGTGCCTTAGAGATTATTTATGCATAAAGGCATGAAAGGAGCCAACATACACTGAGTGACAATCACCACTGATAGCACTCCAGGCAAAAACCTGTGAGACTCTCCAACACATCTGAAAGAACTGGCAAAACATTACCATCTAAAGTTATGGTGGGTATCAACACATGTAGAGATTGCGGAAATGAAAGCAGCCCTAAGGTTTTAATAGAACTAAGACAGCTTTAAAATGACAAGAAAGGATAAGCTACTTAGTTTAATTGCAATAAAATAATCAGAATTGTGAGAATAACTTATTCACAATAATCACAATAACTTATTTATGACTTCGAAGTCGCTGCTCCTCATTCACAAAACGAAAGTTAAATATAGGAATACAGTTTCCTTTATTAGAAAACCGAAGCAAAACTTGGTTTTTTTCCTTTTTCGGTGCAACAGTTCTTAAAACTTATTCATGCGCTTGGTGGGAATAGGTCCAATTGAACTTTGAATATTCAGATAATTGATTTTTACTTCTTTCGGTAGAACGTGACCTTGAATACAAGGCTTGTATGTTTAATTTTACACATAGGTGCAGAAGAGGTTAAAATGAACCCCAAAAACGTTTATTGCAAACTTAAAAGTTTTATTTTACTAGCAGAAGTGGTTCGTTCAAAATTAATTCTTAAATTTGTCAAGTTACAATGAGAATAGAATTAAGCAGACAACATTTTCTTATGATCATTGTTTATACCTTTCGGAGAGTATTACCTCAACAAAAATTTAGCTCGGAGTTATTTTCTGTTCTTGTACTTGGTAATTATTACTTACTTCGTACCAGTGACGATTTTAGGACCGCACGACTAAAGACCGTAGTCTCTCAGGCAAATGTTAATGCTGCACGCCAGCTGAGCAAAGAATAGAGACATGTGACAGTAAGAGTAAGACATTTTTGGCTCTTTCAAGGATTTCCTCTCCCCAAAGGACCTCCTGAGTTGCCTCAAAGACCCTGATTTACAAACAAATGCAAGACAAATTGGTTGCGTCAATTGGTATAAAAAATATTTGAATTGAATCAACCGAAGACATTCAAGAAACGTTTATAATATTGTGAGTGGTGAGGTGTACCAGTAGTTACACCATAATTCGGGAAAATCGATATAATTTTTAGAGACATTTTTTATGAAGACTTGCAACATGTGAGTATATTTCTATAGTCATACATGTTGTAATGTTGAACGCCGTAAACTATAAACGGTCATCAGGGCAGTTCTATACAGTTAGATTTCTGTCAGTTAGCATCGGTTGGTCGTTTTGTCCCTTCGATTACTGATCAGATTCTTTTCTTTATTTCTTGAAGAAACACACACGCGCCACTATATATGTGAGATGCGGCCAATGGATGCTATACGTATGTATATTATAGTGGTGGTGTGGAGACCAAAAGATTTATAATCTTCGGGAGGGTGAATTTCTAATGTCCGCTTGCTAACCTTTTATTTTATTTTTTCCGCTCTTTGCTTGTCGTTTTGCTTTTTTTTTTTCACTTGTATGTTGCCTCCACCTCCTATTCGAAGTCAGTTACGCAAACGTTTTTGAGAAATTTATGTGTCTCGGACACAAACTTTCTTTTTTAATAATACAGAAAAACCTGATAATGCATGCAATATTATTTGTAACGGTTTCTTATCTATTCATATTTTTAGGAATCAGATTAAACCGAATTTTTTTCTTATTTGTTTAACAGCTGAATATAACATATGACATAAAATATAACATATGATTAAGCTTAGGAATAAATTAATTATTTTATTTATTAATTGGCTGAATTTTAGTTTAGTATGTAATAAAAAAATTGATTTTACAGATTAGATTGTTAAATGTCATCTCTTTTTTTTATACGTGTTTTTCCATTCACTTGATTCACAAATATGTTCTAATTTTTGCTTGTCTGCTATATTACATTCGTATATTATATTTTTTCTCAACTAATCAGTCTTTTTAAAACTAAAAAGTAGATTTTGGTCTATCTAATTTTATGTTTT
>WYDF02320111.1:0-14476 GCA_009867245.2 Adranes taylori
TTACCCAAATGAGTTGGGTTATTTGACCCCTACCGGCGTTTTTCGTAATTCACACAGAGTAAAGTAGAAAATTAAGTCATATAATATAATCTAACATAATAAAAAAAATTAAATGCACGTCACTGCTAGTATTGAATGTAAACTAAACGTAATTCATGTTTCTTTTAATGCAGCATTTGTACGTACTACAAAAATACTAACTATCTCACTCGCACTGATATAATAAGTATCAAAAGCATTCTAGGTAAAAACAATATGACGGACGGAGGGACAAAGTTAGACATTTATATATAAATATTCAATATAGCCATTGCGATCAAGTTGGTGTACATTAACGTATAATATGTGAATATTTACAAGTTACTGATTCTACGAGGGTCGATATAAAAACAATGGACAGGGGTGTTTCAATTATTTTTTAAATAAATTAAAAATATTGAAATGGGATTAGGAATAAATCAAAATGATGACATAATTTGACAGCTATTATTTATAGAAATAAAACGCAAAAATATTTTTACGAATATTTATTGAAAAATGATTACAATACTTCTTGAATTCTCTATCTAACGTCCTTCAGGAGCAACATAGATATACCGAAAAGCATCTAAATATTCAAGCATATTGTGTACCTGACTAGTCACATATGAAGCAAGACAGACATTAGCAGTAAAAAGGACTTCAAAAGATTCATCTGTAAATTCGTAGTTGGCTACCAGCGGCGTATCATTAATCGGAATAATACTATTGAATTTTAATACTGGACTAACTATGAGTTTATAGAGTTCTTGTGGTTGATTTATAAAGCAACTTTTAGCTGATTTTCTCTCTGTCCAAATTTGTCCCAGAATGAATTCAGAATGAGTTTAGCTAAAGATCAACGTTCAGAAGTATTTACAATTTCAGAAGATTCCAATTGAACATGTTCGGCACTCTTAAAAGCTTTTATGTGAGGTATCGTCTATACAACTACTCGGGCAGCCAAATTCTTGTTGTTTAACTTTAATAAATTTATTCATCATCTCGGTAAATAAACCATCAACTCCATTCTCTTTTTCATATTGTCGAACATTATATTTCCAGATTCTACACATTTATCTGTTAATAACATTTGAAGTCTGACGCCGTATCTGACAAAGCTTCTCATCTTCAGATTTTTCAATACATTTATCACATCTCTGAGCAAAAGCGCAAAGATTTGGTGTATGTATTCCTGCATGTTCAGAAATCGATTCTTCTTGCTTGCTCTCCAAATCGTAGAAAACAAAAAGTGTATGGTTCAATTCCGGTGAACCATGATCAAGTGGCATAAAACATAAATGGGAGAAATCATAAAATCTCATTACATATATGCTACTTATTAGTTTTGTATGTTTTGAAACTAGCTTTGCAGCGCTTAATATCGTCACATAACGAAATGCTTTTAGATAACGAACTCTTATGATTTTTAAAGCAAACAGCACTTCGAAATTTTCTATTGCATTGATCACAATTAATGTTATCTTCAGTTTTACACGGTAGAGATCGTTAACAGCATGGGCATGTAGTATGTAGCTTCGCATCTGCGCTTATCCTTTACGTTGCATGGAACATGACAATATTCGCAATAGTAAATGCAGCAGAAGGCAGACTTTAATGATGTAATTACATTGTAGCGATTGTTATGATAAATTAACTTGAGTTTCTTTTCTGCAGTCGGTCCTTTAAACATAACATCTCTTCCTCTTTTTCCATAATTATAGACAGTAATCTGCTATTTGCTTAAATATTTCTATTGCTGCTGTAGCTCATTAATTCCGTCACCTTCTTCGGGTATTGTTACATTTGCGTATTTCAATAATTGCAGTGCTATTTGCGTCTGTATTTTCCCAACGTTTCTTCGATTCTTTCGATAATTTGGATGTTTATTAGCATTTGCTAGTGCAACAATCGGAGCTCTAGGTAAACACATATTATCTTTATTCGTTATAGGCACAATTCCTGTGCGTGCTGAACATTCTGCTTCAAATGTATTAAAATAAGCACGTTTCTTTCCGGTTCCTACAGACATTCGTCCGCATATTGCTTTTCCAAATTACAGCTGTCAAACGCAAAACTATTTATGTTAGACCCCAAAATGGCCGCCGTGATGTCATAAATCATTTTAGAACGAGTTGAGATAAGGTCCCGGTGGCTTGGTGGCTGCTTTAGAATCGGCCCTAAGTAACTACTACAAGGTCACGCCTACGCTATCTGCAGTGACGCTATCTACGTCACAGCAGGCCCTATATATGGGCGTATTAGATCAGGGCTGTTTTGGGCCTAAACGTCTGGCCCAGCGAGCCCTTACCTACTTACATAATTAATTAAGGTTGCCAGAGTAAGGTACAGAGAATTCCTAAGTATTGGGGCCGATATATTTAGAACGATTTAAGTTGAACTCATGTTCGGTATTATTTTAAAGAAAATCATAGAGATTATCAAAATATATAAAAATATACAGGGTGTTACTGTTTACGTGATAAACAGTAGCTTGTTGAGGCCGGAGGTGCTCCAAATCTGGAGCGTATTATGTCTTTGTTTATTTTATTAGGTTTTCATGTATTATTAATTATCTCATAAAAGCAGACACCACAAGTCATCTTGTTACAGCAAACAGACATATCCAGAGAATGGGAGTAACGACTTTCATGCTCGTGGCTACTTTCGAGTAACAATAATCAGATTATTGACACTAAAATTATTATGTACACAAGTAACTCCATACACAAGTAATTCAAGGAAGTATACCTCGCAGATCGGAAATAAAAGATATAGAAAGAAAACTGGATTCGCGACGAGAAACCAGTAATTTTCAGATACAAAGGCAATAATTGAAAGGAAAAATGCGGGTAAAACCTTGTTCTCGAATAAACTGTCCAGTATATAACGATAGAATACAACATCGAAAGGTCGTCCAGAAGAAGGTAGAAGACGTTGAGATCATCGGGTACAAATTCAATATCATACTGCGGCATAGCAGATATAAACAAAGGCCAAACCGTAAAAGGAGAGCATTGACAGCAACCAAAAAAAAAATAATACAAAGCAATAGACGAATAAGGGCATGATATACTGAACAACTTTCAGAATAGAACAATAATAATAATAAAAGATTAACAAAAGTAACACAGTGCAAGAAATCAGAAATGGTATCACATCCACAGCCTAACAGTGCATAAAGAAATATGGTTGATGAAAGCTGAGAAAATTTTAGAAGATTTGACATCATATGCAAAGGAGTTTTTTGAACTAGTAAGAAGCTAGTGAAAAACAGCCAGTCCAGTAAAGGCTATATGGGTTGAATATATCCTTGTACTAGCCAAATTGGAGATGGAAATCATTTCCCACATCATATACGACGTGAACGTAGCAAGACGAGAAGGAGACTGGGTGGTGGAAGATCATCTAAAGAGTGTGGAGAGGGAAGTAGTCGGAGAGAAGAGGAAACTGCAAAGTTACTTCGAAACCCGCACTCCCTCAGTCTGGGAGGATGGCAACCCTAATTTAAAAAATGATACGTAAAAGAATACCATTGATGTTCAATTTTGGCGGATAGTAAACGAAGAAGTAGCATAGAGTGCGTCGCAGAAGCCCGTTGTGTCGATAACCACGGAAGCAGCCGTCCAATCAACTGAGGTGAGTCCCAGCACGGCGAGCAAAGGCACACAACCCACGCCAATGAACGACGGATCAATGGAGGATAGGTCAGCAGGTAATAATTAAATTCTCTATAGACGACGAAAGCACATGGTGAATAGGAGAAATAACGAAAATCCTGACATGGTCCAATGGGAAGGTCAGGCAGTAGGCGTGAAGCAAAGAAGGAAGCGATCTAGAATTTTTGGTATCAATCGGTTTGCACCGTTACCACTGCATTAATCTGGCAGAGACTTGATAATATGTTTACGCTGTAAACAGTAGCTGCTGGAGACTGGAAATGTTCCAAATCTGGAAAATTTGCATCATATACAAATCTAAAATATTATGTCTATGTTTTTGTTTATTTTATTAGGATCATGTATTATTAATTATCTCATAATAGCGGACAGCACAAGTCATGTTGTAACATCAAACAGAAATATCCAGAGAATGGGTGTTACGACTTTCATGCTCTTGGCTACTTTCGAGTAACAATAATCAGACGATTGACACAGAAATTATTATGTATTGTATATATTCTTTATTATCGACTGTAATGTATATATTTCATATATACATTACTGTAATGTATGTAATGTTATGGTAATCTTGTCATTCTCTTAATCAAAGTCTAAACTAAACTATTTACACATGCGACAACAAAATATATATATATATATATATATATATATATATCAGAGTAATTTTTTTACATAAAGGAGATTTTTATTCTCCACCCAAGCAAAAAACAAAGCTGAATAGCATAAGCTGCTTGAATTAATTGATGAGATTGACAAAATTGAGGTATCTTAATTTCATTTTACCTCAAGCTTAATTTTTCCAACCTTCATAGGCACGGAAATATTTAGGTAGTCAAATTACTCCGAACTTTATTTGCAACTGTTTATAAAATTTAGAAAACATTAAAAAAGTCTATGTATAGAGATACTCATACCTAGCTAAACGAGAACGCACTCACAAATTTTGACGAAGAAGCCAAACACGCCGCTTGGTATTAATGGCTTTTTTTATTAACCTCGAATCGGATATATGCGGGCGGTTTTTGTTTCTGTCCGTTTTCTTCGATCTCTTTTTTTAAGTTTTGGCGGGATGGTTTTCACGAATTGAATTTATTTTGCGGTTTATATCTAACATAAAATCAAATTATTGAATTAATTAGTACTAGATTGTGATGATGTTAATTAACTAATATCCCATAATTAACCGATAATACACAGATAAAGTATTAGAAGTACGAATGTCTCTTGTCCACAATGATAAATATAGATTCTTTTTCTTTTAATCAGATCCTAAATTTTTAGGAAAATTTAAACTTTTTCTTTATGAATCGTATATATAAAACTTTGTTAATTGCTCAAGGTTTCTCAAATTGATTAGAAAATTGTTTTATCCTCAAATAGCACAATTACATTCCAATTACTTTCATCCTAATCAGAAATTCTTCTTTGGGTGGAATGATTGCTTAATCGACTTTTGCTGACGCCTATTTTTAATAATAATTAAAAATGTCATTTACGATATTGTACATAAATTTATTCTTTAACAATAAAGATAGTAACCCTATTGATAGGTGAAAACCAATCAATCAGTAAAGTTATTTCAATGCTACATACGAGTATATTTGAAGGAAATTTATTATGATGGGATTAAGTAATAAATTTAATGCAAGTTAGTAATTCGATCCAATGCACTTTAAGTTCTTATCATTGATTTATGTAGAAACACTTTACTGTTGTGTGTGGTGCCTGAATGCACTTCTTATTGTCCATACAACATAAAAAGTTGTAAGCAGTTTATTAGCTTCAAGCTCGAATTACAATTATAATTATCAGAATATTGGTCAATTCATACTTAAGGCAATAAAAATATCTTTGTTATTGCTTGTTAAGCGCTTTAGCTGCAAAGCTGTAAGGTAAAATCACAATAAAGAATATAATCATAACATAACCTGAACATTTATTGCCATCTTACAATAATTACCTATAAAATGTATATCATATTAACAACAACAATAAATGGTACTTTTAATTTCCATTCTCTGTTCATTTCCCAGCATGACAGAAAACACCAAATACATTAATTTGAAGCAAAATGTTCTAAATAAGGAAAACATGGAGAAAAGATACTGAACCCTACACACACCAATGTATCATTTCTCTCTACTTTCTAATATTTTCCTCTACTTCGCATTAAATCAAGTTTTCTCTTATTTACTTTACTTGTTTATCTATCATGACTCAACCACTGTACAATACTAGTTCGCTCGCTATAGACCTTTCAACCTCCACATTTTGTTTAGAGACCTTATATTCACTTTTAAATAATTTCTCCTCTTGTAGCAGTCTATCTCACATTTTCCTTGCACAGTATATTGTATATCAGGTCATAAGAATATAAGCAGAGAGAATATGCGGTTGAAGAGTAATACTTTCTGTGTATCAATATATAATAGTTAATCTGTGTTTGTACCAAGCCAAGAGGCAGCTGAATAATCTTTGTGATAAATAACCAATAAAGTTATCATCACAGATCTTGAACGAATAAAAGTACTTACGTACCCCTGAAACACGCCTCAACGACTTCGATACTATAATTAATGCTCGAGTAATAATTAATGTGATTTCTGGGTTAACAGTCTAAACATAAATAAAACCTGTATCAAAATGAATAAAATTCTTGGAAAATGTCTAGACATATTTCGTGGAACACGATAACGCCAGACAGTGAGTCAGGAATTTCGAGGTCAAACTGAAATATATCCTATCTTGACATGAATAAAATTTCTGAAAAAATGTTTGGACATTATCATTCCGTGGAAACAGAAGTGGGGGAGGTATATAATCTCGTATATTTGGACGCCATCTTTAGTTCTCTTTAATTGTTCATTCGTTCAAGTACTACTACTAAAAGTACTGCTTGCTTCTAGCAGGACTGCTTATAGTCCTTATCGAACATGGAACACTAAGCCTGGTACACCGAAACAAAAGATTGTTGGAGTAATAATGGCCGCCAAGCAAAGCATATCGAAAGCAAAGCATCATGCGTACCAATATTCTTACCCCAGAATATTATGTGAAGTTTTTGTTGGCGCCTGTGCATGAGGAAACGTAGCGTATTCCGTTTCCTATCACAACAAGACAATCCATTACGTGCATCGCATCATTAATGTAACTGGGATTTTATTATGTTAACAACATATTTGTTGCTCAGTATTTCTATTCGTGACCGAAGATCAACCAATATTTTCCGCTACAACTGAGTCAAATTCTTTACTTTTATAAAACAAACCGTAACGATGGAATAAAACATGGAAAACAGTGCTCTGAACTCAAACGAATTTATGCTGGCTTGACACAGAGTGTTCTCGGATTGTTCTTTATCTAAGGTAAATCAGAAGCATTCTACAAAAGGGAGGAATAATATTTAATGACTATATAACTCCAATCGCCACTGACAAGAACATCCAGTTATTTACAAACAGCCGCAGACAATGTTACTAATTGGAGAAATAAATGGCGCATCAAACTCTGAATAGCAGTTAATTCACGTCAGTTTAACAACTAGAGACTATGCACCAATGACAGCCAACCAATAAATAAGCCCATATGTCAATAAAGCCAAGCATTTAGGCCTAGCCATAGATACCAAGCGACAATGGAAAACACATGGAATGAACAAAAATTTCACACAAATTTCGTACAACAATTCGAAACTATTTGTCTACAAAAAATTGTTTCTTTAATAACAAATACTGAAGTTTGTGTAGACTAATGGGGAATGTATCAAGAAAGAAATTATCAAAGCTTTCCTCGTGGCACCTTCAAGGCGTTGTGGTATAGCTTCCACTAAAACATTCATTGCGGACTGAAAATGCTACAGTTCAATAATCAGATCAAAAGCGAAATTTGTAAGTCCAGATAAAGTTTCATAAGAAAGTTGATATAACGAAAGTTGAGTGGTTGAGCATTATTAAACATCCGTCTGATATTTAATAATGTGAGATGGAGGAGATGATCATTTGAGGGCTTGCTGTCATGAAATGAAGTAGTTACTCTTTTTTGAAACTACTTCATTTCCTTTTCAAACGAGGACTTATTCTTTTCAAAAGAATAGTTCCTTTTTTTTAAAAGAAGAGAGCGAAATCGTTGATTATAATATTTGTACATAACGTAACGAACTTGTTTGATGCACATATCACGCGTCAGTCACAGAGCTGGCAATAGGGAGAAGAGAACTTGCTTTGTAAGATGTATCGACTTCGCCTGTCATTTCCGTAATGACTTCCTTATTTATGAGATATTTTATTTGATGTCTCATCATGGCGAAATGAAAGAAATCAAATATGAGAGGATTCATTTATGAGAAGTTTCATTTCTGACGCGTTTCATTGCCAAATTTCAATGCGATCGGTTGAACCGTTTAGTAGACGCTATCGTGCTCAGAGATCCAAACACAAACAGGCATCATTTATAACGTTGTCAAAGTGGCTTCAAGGGAGATCAGAACAAACATCTGTTGAAATTGGGGTATGTGAAACTTTGGTAGGTTGTAATGCTGCCTTTCTCCATACATCACCGAAGTGCACGGGAATTAAAAAATATCTCCTCACATAGTATAATGGAAGTCTTCACATTTGAAAAAGGAGTAACTCCTTCACTTCATTATGATGAGGCCTCAAATAAAATATCTTATTAACGAGGAAGCCATCTCTGCACTATAACCGCTACATCACATAAAGCAAGTTCTCTACTCCTCTCGGCCGGCGCAGCGGCGGTCTATGCGTGCTATCAATGAGATTCTTATGGTGTGCAGAAAGCATTGTCATCAACGACTAAACACATAATATAATAAATTTGTTCATCTAAACCCTGGTAGTGTTCATCTAGTGTTCATCTAAACCCTGGTAGTGTACTTACATTGTGTAACATAAATTGCACAATTGGGTCTTAAAAACCCCAGAAATTTGTATTAATTTTTTCATAATTTAAATTAAAAAATATATATTTTATAAGTTTTAGCACTTAACACTTATTCATTAATAATTTTAAGTGATTAAACCTTTTTTATTTATTTCATTTTCATTACATCACAACCTATTTTCTTATAGTCATGAAAATTGACAATTTTTGGGCGTAAAAAGAAAAATAGATTAATAAAAATGTCTAAACATAATATTTATTTTTTCATTTATTAATTATAATATACGAGATGTTTATTGTCAATATTCTTAAAAGTTTTCACCCAAGTTTTTACTTTTCTTTATTTTCGTCCCCACATACGCTTTACAACATTGCCCTATACTCCATAAAATATGGTCTGTGACATAAAGAACATGCAACAATTGTTTTGTTGTCTTTATCTTTTTGACAAAAGCTGCATCTAACTATATTTGATAAATTTACATTAATAATTTTTTGAGGTCCATGAGTTCTAAGAATGTCATAAATTTGTTCACGCAGTGGTTTTTTGTAGGACAGGTATTTGTACTTCTTCTCGTAGATGTTTTGCAATTAAAGTCATAACTTACTGTTTTAAAATTGATCTCCTATTGTACGTCCATTTTCTTTCCAATTTGGATTTGCCAGTGAAAAAGTAGCATTACATTTATGCCACTAGCATTTAACATGTTGAAAAAAATTCTCATTGGACAGCGCCTGCTTTTTCCAGAGATGGTAAATGAACCGCAAAGTTAACCAAACGTATCTGTCCCTCCTTTCGTTTCGATTGGGTTTGCCAGAAACTGTTTTAATCTGATTGCGAGTATAAGACACTATTGTTTTGGTCAATTGCAAATAAAGATGAACCGACTTCTATTTTTTTCAGAAAAGTAGGTGGTATTGCCCTGCTTCTTCAAAATTCCAAAAGGAGTTAACTTATGCTGTTCTAGCATTTGCTCAACTAAAGTAACTGACGTAAATCAGTTATCTACAGTAAGATTGCGGTAAATTCCATGTATGGATTCCGAAACTTTCCTGATATAATAAATTGGAACTGACTTTTGATTGTGTGTAGTTACTTGTCCGATATATGGAATTGACCATAAAAATGTTTTTGAGTCATTCATCATTACGAACTTGATTCCGTATTTATTTGGTTTCTTAGATACGGAATGGACATTTTCCTCGGTAGGCTACAAGTTGCTTGTCAATAGTACAGTTCTCATATGGTTTATAGTATGATATGCAATTTTCCACACAAATGGCTCAAAATTTACTAATAGGTGTTTGATCAATTAACTTATTGGTGGCTCTTAACTTATTGGTCTTCTTTAGCATCAAATTTTAAGTACGTTGCTATAAACTGAAATCTCTGCTGCTACCCAGTTGCATGAAATATACCACTTCCAGATGCTTCTGATCAAACTTCATCACATTCACCGTTTGATACACGTAATGCACCTGCTACGTATAATAAGTAATAAGTGCTTTGACTCCTACTTTGTTTGTCAGTTAAGTATAGCTCTGTGGTACCATAACACTAACTTTAAGAATAATTTCTTCATTTGTATATGCAACAATCATATCTAACATTTACGCATCGAACAATAAATTCCAAGGTTGTACTGGCGACTGAACTTTATTGGCATCTCGCTTAGGTTCCGGTAAATGTATTACTATATATTCTTCTATAGTATGACCTTGTCTTGCTGGTGCTTTTGTAGTCCAACTACGCCAATTTTTACCAAATAAACTAGAAGTATTTCTAACCGATTCTTGCTATTTCATCCTCACCGCTATTACTTTCTTTACTTTCACTATATGATAATTCTTTTTCAACATAATCTTCATTAGAATTATCCCCAAAAATATCTTCAACATTATTATTATCATTTGCATCACTTGCCCATATATTCTCTGTTTCTTTCTCTAATTCAACTTGTGTTGATGGGCGTCGAGTTTGCCATTATTTTTTTTAATGTAATTTATGTATAACCAAAATAACCGCATAAACTGGACAGTGGGGTCTGATCCAGGGCTTGTACTACAACGCTTGTGCACTTCAGCTCGTCTAAATGTCAACTGAATTTACATAAAGCGGAGTCTGAATCATAACATTTGGTTGCGTTGCTGCGCCGCGATATATCTTGCTCCAGGTTTCTTAATAATTTGGTTAATATAATAAATTGGTTTAATTAGTGGTTTAAAGAATGATTTGAGAAAACGAGGAACTCCTCATTTTGAAAAACAGTAAGAACACGGCTCTTAAAAAAAAAAAAGAAAAGGAACTCCTCGTTTGAAAAAAAAAAGAACTTCTCATATATAATGATTGTCTTCATATTTGAAAAAGAATAGTTCTTTCATTTAATGGTAATGAGACCTTCAATGAGGTAGCTTTTAAATGAGAGGCCTATCACTATCAATAAGTCGGTTCTATTTCTCCCCATCTCATATGAGTTACCTGTTTTTGAAGCCTCACAAATAAAACAGAGTTACTTACTCAATGTCATTTTAAAAAGAGTTTTACCCATCACTAACACAGAGAAATACTTCTTTGTTAAAACAAAGAAAGAAATATTCCAAATGTTCTGTAGACTTTGTACATTATTTCGTACACGTGCAAAACATTAGATGACCCAATAAGATTAATCTAAAACGTTTGTTGATAACATAATGGTCAGGCATTAATAGGGTAATTAAATTTACTTTATTACGTTTAGCTTTATAAAATCATTATTTCACCACTTCACTAAAGTATGTAATCAATCTAGGAGTCTAGAACAGAAAATTATCTGAATATTCTAGGCTGCAATCATAGGTTAGGACTAAAATGTTTACTTAGTCAACATTTGAGAAACTGGAACGAAATAGATTGGAGAATGAAGAATAATGCCATAAAGTACAGGAGATTCAGAATAATTGGACCTTAAACACCTTGGAAAATGTAAGATTAATTTAGTGACATTATTTCCATCTACATATCTTTTTCAGATTTTACTCTCAGTGTTAAATAATACTAAAAGCGACAGATGAGGTTAGTAGTGCTTGGTTTTGAAGCGTAAGTTATTTCAAACTCCAATTAAGAATTTCACAAATAAAATAGAACAGCAAAAATGACACAAATGTAAAGAATTATTCTAAATTTTTCAATACATATATTAAAAAATTAATTCTTTTGTACTACAGCTAAAAATATTCAAAAATAATAGGTACATTTTTCTACGTTCACCCGGGTTAAGCTAGATTGTAGTAAAACAAATGAAGTAGTATTTAGATGCATCGAGTGCAGAAAACATTGACGACACACGAGTTGCGTAACAAGATCTCTTACGATAATTTAAGGATAGCGGAATGTCCGCCAACCTTTAATTGTTTTTGAGGTAGGTGTTTTAGAGGTAATGTTATAGAGGTAACACGTGTTTTAGAGGTATATACAAAACGAATTTGCTAATCACAAAATTAAGTAGTGATATTATGAACGTAGATTTGTCTCCATTAATGAACTTTCATTAACCCATTATTGACAAATTGCTGAAGAGATACCGATTGGAAATATGTCTGATATATTAGATATTTCAGACAATGAGGATGACCAAAATGATCCCACTTTTGATCCAACGATGAACGCGATTCCTGAAGATGACGATATCGTAGGAGAAACTAGAGCAGATCCATCTGAATGGAGTGACGACCTTGCAACAAGATGCTGCACGTACTTTTATATGGATTGAACCAAATGGTTGCCCTTCTCCATCTAGGCCTAATATTCACATTGATGCTGAATCGCCTGTGGAGACATTTTTACAATTATTTACAATTGATTTGCTATAACATATTCCAAACAAATTTATACGTTACGTAAAAATATGGTGGTAATGCTAAATATTTTACTCCAGTTACACTTCAAGAAATGAAGGTTTTCTTTGCAATAAATATTCTGATCGGCATAAAAAAGTTGCCATCTTTAGAAGATTATTGCTCATCCAGATCGCTGCTGCGCGATGAATACATTGGCTCCCTTATGCGAAGAAGCATGGATATTCTCAAATCTACACTTCAACGATAATTCCTTGCAACCGGGAATTGGGCATCAAGGATATAACAAACTTTATAAAATTCGTCCGCTCTTGGATACACTGCAAAGGACATTCCTGCAATGTTATTTAAATAGCAAAAAACAATCGGTGGATGAGGGAATGGTGAAATTTAAAGATAGAAGCTGTTTGCGTCAATATCCCATAAAAGGGGCATAAAAAAGGGCCGCAAAACCCCATAAAAGGGGCTACAAAATATGGTAGCGAGTAAATGAAAATATATATATATATATATATCAGAATTTCAGATTTATACTGGTAAGATATCAGAAAGAACCGAAAAAATAAATTGGGCAATCGCATTGTTAAAGATCTGACCAGTAATTTGGCAGGAAAATTTCATATGGTCTATTTTGACAATTATTTTAATAGTGTGACTCTACAAAGGGACTTGTTGAAAAATGGTATTTATGCGTGCGGCACTGCGAGAAAGGGGATCGAAGAATTTACGACAAGAGTTTCGAGGGAAATTGAAAATAGCTCGAGGTAACAATATCTGGCGAATGACTTCTGATGGGCTATTAGCTTTGGAGTGGATGGACAAAAAGCGAAAAGTTTTGTTCATATGTAACTTACACAAGCCTGAAGAAAAGATAACTGTCAAACGCAAGATGAAAAATGGCACACAAGAGGAAGTACAGTGTCCGTCACTGGTTTCTGACTACAACCAAAGCATGGGATGAGTAGATAAAGCCGACATGCTCAAAAAACTCTATTATAAAATCCTGAAAGTGGTACCATCGTCTTGTGTGGCATTTAGTAGATCTAACGTTAGTCAATGGATCTATTATCTTTCATAAGATTTCAATTTTCCTTGGCCTGGTAGACAAAGGGTTAAATAGTTTGGACCGCTCCAAAAATGGGATTAAACGCTTAAAAATCTACTTCTGACTTGACTTAATAATATATTTTAATGACAAAAATATATATATATAGAATAAAAACTGAATCATTTATTATAGGCTAAAACTCGCAAAACGATATGTACACAAATCTAAACACATTCAATGATGTCACACAGGAAATGCCATCCTACACGCTTTACGATTAGCGATCCACTGCCATCAACGGAAAGCGAGCAAGGAGCGGCTCGTGCCACAAAATTAAAGCTAATCGTATATGCGATAAAATTTCTTCAAATGCAATACTTAATTTATATGACCGAAGAACCACAGATTTTCGCTGCTCGCGTATAAGATTGTTACTTCCACTTAATTTAAGACAACATTTAATAGATAAAACACTGTAAAATATATCTTAGAGAAGAATACAACTGACACATAATAAGATCATATTTGACATAGAATATTGGATACAATAAATTCAATTTTAAAATTGTTGCTCCAAGTGCAACCACAAATGAAATTACTATCTTCCTGTAAGTTCATAAAGAAAAATGGTTATTTACCTATTTACCTCGTTTCTCCCAGTTTATAAGTTAGTGTTCATCTAAGGATAAACAGGGGCAATTCCTGAAGAAATTTTCTGATAATAATTTGATTGAGATTGAATTGTTTACTATTTTTAAATGTAGCTAAATTCATTTAGAATTTAAAGATTCAAGTCAGTGCATTGCATTACAAATTAAAAGATAAAAAAACAAAAGTAATTAGTATTATGAATATACAACATGCGATTCCCGAATATACAAAGCGATTCCCGAAAATGCGAATATACAACATGCGAATTCCACAGATTCCCGACGAACAGACAGGATTCATGCCAGGAAAGGGAACAAGGGAACAAATCCTGAATGTAAGACAA
>WYDF02320122.1:0-14476 GCA_009867245.2 Adranes taylori
TTATGTTAATTTGTACTGTTTGATGTTTATTTGGTTTATGTTTTGAATTATGTTTGGTTTTGTAGTTTATGCCAATAGAGGTTTTATCTATCTATCTATCTATTTGGACTACCTTAATTTTAGAATAGTAACTGATCAAAAATTAAACACAGCATGACTGCTAGGTTAAAAGTGTCAATTTATTAAAAGTTATCAATTTGTATGTACCAAATGAATTCTTATGCAACTATAAACAATTGATAATAATTTATGCGTTTAACAAACGTTTTGGTCTTTTAGACATTTAATATGTTATTAAGTAACTTATTTTGTGTTGATGCCAATTGGTTTGAGCTAGAACGCAAAGTAAGACGATACATCGTAATCGATTCTAGTTACATCGCAATGAAATGAAAACATTTATTTTGTTTCTGCTGGCGTTAGAAAATTCTTTATCTAATTGTTTTTAAATGGGATCTCTTTATTCAACGGACCTTTAACTATAATTTGCTATGTACTTACTGTGCATAGTGGTAGATCAGAGATTATAGGACACATTTGACGTGGTTCCCATCATCCACATAACTTCATATATCTATGTGATCAATAATAACTTACATCTGAAATAATAATGAATTAAATACATAATACGAAATGCAATACATATTTTAATATAAATATTGGTGTGGAGATCTCAGGGAACATAAAAAACAGTTGGCGTGGTTCTTATGCTCCAGCTATTGCCAGCTATCGTTTTACAGCTTTCTATCATGTACTATCAAAAATTCATATAAATGCTTTCATGAAATTATCTGGGAGTATAATCACCTGAGTGGTTATCCTCCATATAACTTCACCTTGTTATATGCGACATTGTACAGATTTTATTACATTGACATTGTCCAGATTTTATTACATTGACATTGTACAGATTTTATTACATTGACATTGTACAGATTTTATTAAGGATAACTAAACAAAACAAGAACAGACGCAACTCTATTTATATTTAGTGCGTGGTAAATTTTAAAGAATGATTAGAATTTAAAAAATTTGTTAAGAAAATGGCAGATAAAAATACTTAAAAACTCGGAATTCTCTTACTTTGCAAGCAAACGTTAAGAATAAAATAAAACGACAACTATATTGTCTAATTCGCTGTGTTAAGAAAGTTGATTCTTGAGTATACTTTCGACTAAACAGTAGCCATCTTCAGAGGAATTGATGTCGTATGACAAAACTATAATTCAATTCTAGTTTTCCTCTGAAAATTGCTACTGTGTAATCGAAAGTATGTATATTTAGGAATAAAATTTTTTAATATAACAATAATTCAGTTGCAAGACAAAACTACAATTCAACTACTAGACTACTAGGAAGTGAAAAGTCTTTACCAATATTTACCCTCTAAATTTTAAAACAACCAATAGCAAATGGTAGCTACTAGAAGTGCTTCCTTAATGAGATAATAATGATAAATGTAATTATATGCAAAATCAGCAGTTTTAGTGCATGACCGCGAGATTTACAAGATGAAGCGTATATGTATGTAAAAACTTATGCCCATCCTAATGAAATAACATTCTTCCGTATCAATGTAAATGTGTGAGTGTGTCTCGCTGCCGAGGCATTACGCACAACCACAGCTGCCTGTACCATGATGTGGCAGTCGTCTTGACTTCGCGCTGAAGAGTTTCGAATTGATGTGTGGAATACTTGCCTTAGTCATTTCCGTACATTGGATATTTATTGATGATAAACCTCAGTATTTTTCTCTCTTCATTAAATTATATATTATTGAATTAAATTTAATTGGTCGATTTATATTATACTAGAGAATTATTTATACTTTAATTAGTTACTCTAATTAATTTACATAGAATATGTTAATCCGATAATAGGATTAATAAGTGAAAGCAATAATATAGAACTCAGTGCAATGATACTAATTCATGCATATACAAATAAATTATTTACAGGGCAAATTTTTGGAAATGTAAAATATAATTCGCAAACTCATAACCATTATACCAGTGAACATAACAGTTTTTATATAAAAGATCAAGATGTAACAGAAACGTACTAAAAAATAGTATTTTATTCAAAGACAACTCTTTGTCCAAAGATATGATTTAATATTTCAAAAATATACAAAATACAGGATGAAAGTTATTGTAAGTGTATTTTGTAGTATTTATCACGAAACTATGGATATGTATATAAATAAAATGCGGTTTAAGATCACGTTAGAATTATGTATTTTAGGTTAAGATTAATTTAGCAATAGGAAATTGCCTATGATAAATTTCTGTAATAGTTATTAAAATACGTATCACCGGAATGTTACTGTATTACGGAGTATTTGTATTCAATATATTTTTTTCTTCATTTCTATTCGCAAAATTACTCTACTGTCCATCGTATTACATTTATATATTAATCTTATTATGAATGTATGTAGTATTTACTGTCCCTCAGTAACACGAATTATCTAATAGTTAGGGGCTAATTTCAAAAATAGCAAACAATAACGAAATTGTAAGAATTAGCCTTTAAAATATTGAGGCAAGGTGGACACGTGTTTCTGGCATAGCTTTATATCCGTTATCAACACCTCCTCTTTTTCCAAATGTAGGCGCAAGACATCATTCCATAGAGTTACGAATCTGACACTCAATCAGTACTCTATGAGCCTCTGAAAATCTAATTCTTACAATTCACCTCTTGAACACAATGTGTACGAGAATTTGCATATATTAAGATGTCATATTTATTTATATGCTGATATTGCATTTGCTGATATTGCATAATGTAATGTATCTAAATATATTATTAAATACTATGTTATTACAATGTGTATAAAATAACGGTTAATGACTGGGTAAGGTGAAAAACGGTAGCGTGTAAAAATTGTGACCTTTTGAACTCTACAATTGTATTATGAAAATGTGTTTCTATATCCTCACGCTTTTATCGATCGTGGCTAGAAAATGAAGTTGTGAGATACTTTCGTACCTACATAAGTTCAATAGACGTTAAAACTAAAAACATTTAGGTAGGAAATTACTACAGCAACAGATCAATAAAACGTAAATTCGGAATAAGTCTTTAAAAGTGTAGATAAGTGGTTCGTTTATTATTTTGCACAAATTGATTGCAAAAGTATAAAGCTTTATTCAGTTCATGGTGATTTAAAACTGGAGGTACAGAAATTCGCAACAGAATATTAGGTTATGAACATTTTAAGAAAAGTACATAAACCGATTAAATTTAAATTTTTTTATTATTTTATTTAATTAAATATAAATACCTGAGCATCAACCGCACATAGAACTTTTAAAACTCAGATAAGTTAAAGTTACTACCCAGCCAGGGATGGCCGATAGGATGTAATCACCCTGCCAGAATAGGACAAAATTTAGTTAATTATTTCTCTCGAAGTGGCATTTATTGGTATAGAAATTGATATAATAATTTCTGAATACAAGGAAATTAATTTTAATAGTATCTGTATTTATTATGCAATTTTAAAAATCTGCACTCATTGAGAAAATATTTATTTACCTTAATTTCAAACCTCTTTATCAGTCGAATCATAACTTTAAAATTGTCTTCCAATGACCTTATTTCTTTTTAATAAAAATTACTTATATGTAATAAATACAGTGTTCCAAAAGTCCCGCACCATAGGATTTTACTATTCTTGCTCTGTTTTCTCGCTGTCTCACTGTAAAATGTTGACCACTGAGAAGCGGTTAGAGATTACCCCCCCCCCCTCCCGTTGTGAAAAAGAAGGATTCTCCCAAAGATAAGTTGCAAACGAACTTACCGTAAGGCATTTTGAACGAGAGCCAGTGTTGCTTCCAATAGTTGGCAGACTCTTAGCAAATTTTAAGGCTACAGGTAGTGTGGCCGATGGTAAAAGATCTGGATGTCCGAGCACTTCAGAAGAGGTAGTGGAAGGGGTTTTGACGAAGGTATCAGCAAGCCCGAAAAAATCAATCCGTCCAACAAGTTTGGAAGTGAGCGTAGCTCAAACCACACTACGGAATATCTTGCGTAAACACAAGTTTTATCCGTGTACGTTACAAATTATAGTTGGTGATGTGTTGACTACTTCTTCACAGGATAACCAGCCCATACGTCCTTTGAGTTTGACTTGCCATGACTAGTCACGAGTCCAATTGAGATCAGCGTAGAATCTGATGAGGTGTAATATGTCCAGACAACAGAAGCTCTCTATAACTTACCCAGATGAGCGCCAGTACCTATATACGGATAAAATCACAGGATGTGCATATAAGTAAAAACCTCGTATAACAAGACAACCATAATTTATTTTAAAACATTCGTTTCAAATTTAACACCATATAACTAATATACTTATTGGAAAAAACTATCAATAAAGGTGAGATGCGCCACAATAGAAATTAAAATATGTGTTTCAAATTTAATACCAGATAAATAATATACTTATTAGTACGAAATATCAATAAAAGTGAGATACAATTCTTTTAATAGCCATTAAAAGAATTGTTTCAAATTTATCACAGTAAGTTAATCATCTAAATAGTCCACACTATTTTAACAATTTATAAGGTTGAAATGATTCTTAATTAAAGTTATTACTAGAGAATGTATCCCTCAGGCTAGATACCAAAAATATACAATATATCTTATCACAGTACCACTAATTCATGAAACTATTCTTATGTAAACAATGTGAAGCAAACCTAGGTATTCCCACGAATAATGCTATTGTTCATTTAAATAATCTTACAACTGACTTTCTTGTAAAATAACAGATTAAAATTGGTTGTCGCAAAACACATATATAACACAAACAGTAATATAAGGAATTCCTTACAACACATAACAATTTGGATCATCGTTTTTAATAAATATCACCGCACTTAAAGACTCTTAATAAAATCGGCAAGATCTCAATCATAATATCTGAAGTGTAAATCTATGTATTATAACGCAGTACGTATGCCGGAGTCAAACCTAACCAGTCAAAGCCCCCTACGAAAATGCGAGGAGAATAGCATTTTAATTTAATAATTTTAATCAAAACATATTTATTAGTTCTGCCCTTGACTAATTACAGTTTCCTATTTCCTTGATATACAGTTTCCTATCAATTCAAGATTAATTTTTCCCTTTAACTAAATGCTGGCTTCCCCCTTTTTTCAGCATAAAATGGACTGGCAATAATTATATAATGATGCAAGGACCTAAATTACGATAAAGTTTTTTGCGTGAGGCGATGACTAATTAAAGATCAACAAAGACTTTTAAATATGATAAGCTCAAAAGAATGCAAATAAAAATACGAAAATACTTGAGGTTATTTCCTGCTGGACTGCGGCACTAGCTAATTCCAGGAATCCACTTGATGTTCACCTTACGGCCGTGATTCACCGGAAGCGCCACTACGTTCTACAGCCGCAGCCCTATCCAGGATAGACGTTCAGCTTGGCCTGATTTCCAGCCTGACAAATGACCAAGCTGCACGTGGCGAAAAAATCTCGTAATCCATAAAAACTTAAGGGCTCCGACGATTACCCATCAGACGAAAGTTGAATAACCATCAATCGCTGAAATAATCTTCTGGTAATCCAGCAAAGCCGCCGTATTTAAAACACACAAAATGGCGAACTTAGACCTGTCGCCATTAAAGCAACAAAATTAAATTTACCGAATCAACTGAATCGTTGTTCGAGCTCCCAAAATTAATTTTTAACCCCACATAACTACAAACGGAGTTTTAAAATCCATTTGTATTTTACTCAGATATTACTACAAATTAGTTTATTAATTATTTAATGAGGCATAAATTGGCCTGCAGCTCTTTCAGACGATGAACCAAAGAGAAACTACTTCCTTAGGACACGTCAACTAGCGTTGATCTGATCCTCCTTTCTAGCCTCCTATTACGAACAAGGACACTATTCCGAAACGCCATCTCCTCACAGTGATTCTAAATTTACAGGTCTTAAATCCACTAGAAATCGTCACTACACTACGAGCATGGATATAATAATCGCCGTTAAAACTCTTAAATCGTGACGAGACATTACTACACTTCATTTTCTCCATTATTTTCAACTCTAAATAAAACCAGTCATAAGGGACTTGCTCAGTAGTGCTCGCTAATGGTACTAATTTTATACAAGTGTTCTATTTGCATACAGAATCGAACGACTGATTAATGTGTGCATTACAGAGTTCGCTCTATCGTAGTTATTCTTGGTTCGTAACTTCACTCTGTCAGCTAATTTGGCGCAATATTTACTGCACAATAATAATACGAACCCCGTTTGTAATCGTCCAAGTAAAATAACTTAAATAACATCACAACTAATTAAAGGTCATGTGATATTCAGATATCAGCGTAATTTCCGTAACAAGGAAAGTAATTGTAAACAAAACAATTTCCATATTAACGACAACCCGTAATATTCCTAATTGTAGGTCTTCCAATGCATCGTAGCCCAAGCTACATGACTGGAAATTCCGTTACTATAACCACTAGGGATTTAATTAAGCTAACATAAATATTTTATTCAATGAAAACAACGAGTACATCATACAATTTACCTAGATACCCCATACAATAGGTCTATTATGTCTCACATTTATAATATATGTAATATTTAGAATTTTTCTTAATTTGCACAATAGTCTGCACCTGTCTTATTATTTATAACATGCTCTCAACGGGGTCATATTACAAATTTTATCCGTGTACACCACATATGTTAAGACGATCCAGATCGCCGTTTGGAATTGGGCAATTTGTTTTTGGCCCATTTGGAGGAGAACCTAGAGTTTTAATGTAAAGTTATGTTTTCGGACGAAGTCACTTTTTATATAAATCATACGGTAAACCGAGATAACTTTTGGTATTGGGCCGACAGTACCCCTTACTAATATATGGACAATAAGGAGCATAGGAGCTGATCGCGTCATGGTTTGATGTGGTGTAACGAAGCACGTTACTGTAAAGATAAAAGTCTCTAGATAATTAAATTATATCAATTAAACAGATAAGATTTGGGCACCCTGAACTAATAATGAACTAAAACTCATTTATTATTTGTAAATATTGAAAATATATGAACGAGTGGCATCTCGCGCAACGCTTACCGTATATTTCATGGAATAGAAATAGATGTACTGTCGCTTTCTTGATCGTGCTGTGTTGTGTGACACAACACGTTACCTAACAACAAGTTACCATCATTCTAATGTGTATGATGGGTTATACACGCTAGATGTGTATGTGCATGATATGGATATGCGAGGGACATTTAGAGTGTCCGATCGTTCCACGGGTCTGCTGCATTCTATTGTAACCCTTGGGAATACCGCTAAGAGTAGAATTCTCTGTTACGTGGTCACGTAAGGTAGGGATAAAATCGAGATTTACATAGGATTGTGTGAAGAAACCGTGTCACGTAATAAATGACGTGTGGTTGACTCCATAACAGAGTAAAAATTGAACGAAATTTCCAGCCTATAAATAGCGAGATTTTTGGCATAATAATTTAGTTATAATTTTGCGAACTCGAAAACAAGCCGTGCAGCAGCAGCAGCCAGCAGGACTAGAGCAACCATCCAGCCAAGGCAGCTAAGCCAAGACCATGATAGAGCGACAGTCGCCAAAATAATTACACATTTAGTTCCAGCATGTGGTCTCACGTTAAACTGACCTGGCGCTCGAGTTACATATATCTGACGACTGTTTGATTTCTGTAATTAATTAAGATATTTGTTTGCGCCATCGGTGAAAGTCGCTAAGACTATCCATTAGCAACATCGCGAATGGGAATCTGTCACAGTGATCTATGAATAGACCGGAACATAGGCGTCTACTTTTTGACGGAATAGTTAACATTGACCTCTAATTGGTTAGTAGATGTATTGCTACTTGATTTGAATTTGCTTGGTTCTGGAAAACCAAAATAGTAAATGCTGGACGGTGCACTCCAAAACTATGCTACACAAGTTCGTAATTGGTTAGATGAAAACTACCCCAGTAGATCGGTCGTAGATTTCCACAATCTCCAGATTTAAACCTGACTTTTATGTAACTGTAAGGTAACTGTAAGGTTTAAATTCTATGAACAAATTTTCCTTTATTGTTGAAACAAGATGCGGCTTTTACCATAATAATTTTAGAAACTGGATCGAAAAATGGATTAAGTATGCAGCCATGCAATGATCTAATCGGACTTGTAACCGATTTTGACAAGTTTTTGTGATAGCATACGGTATATTGTGACGAGGATTTTTGTCAATATAGAGGGTTGGATAAAGGAAATTCTGCTTTACAGATTTAACCCATCCGGCTATAAAAGGGGTCGATAAATATAATTTAATAATTTATTGTGAATTAATTAATATTGATTTAATTTGTATCAGAACTGCATATAAAAAATAAAACTCAGTATAATTTCTATTTATTATATTCATAAAAAGATTACTTCGCATACAATATATTGTAACACCAATTCTTAAGTAAATAGAATCATTTCCAAGCATTAGTAAATTATATCATAGCTAGTAACATTAATATAATATCACTTACATTTGAACTACAGACATTTTGACACTGTAGACTAATTTTTTTAATAAAGAAATTCCACTTTCTACTGCCATCCGCAGAAAGAAAAACTGCTTGTAAGGGAGACTTCTGCTACTTTTCGCAAGCCGACTGAAAAAACTGTCTAACTGTTGACCGGCCCCTGCTACCGTGTAATTTCTTTCCATTTAAAACTATATCTCTATTTCATTATTCTACTTTTTCTATAGGGGCATTTGCCATCATAAAGGTACCTCAACCATGAGTCAGCACGGCTTAACCTGTTTGGAGACCCGTACGTATTAACCTCTTTTCCACAAATGTAACGATTGGAGCCACGGTTTCTTACCTACTTGTTGCGCCAATTTATAAACACCCGCGATTCTGATTACTACAAGAACATTATCTAGAATGAATGAATTATTCTTTGTTTAATTTATTTACTACTAATGAAGTCAGTTTAATTTGACATCTACAAAGAACTTAATTTACTCAACTAATTTGATTGTTAGACAATCATGATTGACTAACTAAACATTTTCCAAAATTTAGCTATCTTGACTCTCTAAAGTGCGAAAAGTGGAGACATGGGAACAATATTAAAACGCTTGTCTTTTTCCACTTTACACTTGCCCTAACGCCGAAGACTTTGTACCCTGAAAGTCAAAACTCATAATGAAAATTTAAATGAAGGCTAAATTGATTCACTATTTAAATTTCAATTATGAATGTTCTTAAAACTTTGATTAGAATGAACTTCTCAAAACATCAAGCTAGACTTGAATTTTATACTATATTTTAATCATGATATAAATATTGTTACATTTTACAAACGAATAAAATACAAAAGATTTTTTTGCACGATTCACTTGCCCCCGCTCCATAAAATTTCACTCGAAAGTGAAAAATAAGCGTAATACAATAAAAATGATACTTATTACATAAATTAATATATCTAATACTTATGTTTGTTCCTCGTATACTATAATAAGATTACATTTCTACACTTTTGTTAAGATCTAATTCGAGCACACCTTATTGACGTGAAGCTTCTCATAGCGTCTAAGAGAGGTTTCTGTGTATCTTGGTAATATCAAACAACTGGAGCTGTTAAATGTATGTGGAAAGGAAGATCGTAGTTCGCAATGATCTTATGTATCGATCTCGTTGTTATATTCTATCTATTATAGGATTCTTTTACCATTTTACAATATCTATAGAATTTTTGAAGTTGGACACCCTTTGTTGTGCTTTAGAGATTGTTTTAGAAGACTATCAAAACATAATTTTATTATTGCAAATCGGAGGAATATATTCAATATATTTATGTAATATATTTTTGTTTTGTTTCAGGTATCCATGCAGCGATGATAAACAAATCTGGATCTTAAAATAAATTAAACATAACATTAAAACTATGGTCCGCTATAAATAAAGCAGTTAATTACTAAATTAAGTTAAATGTAATCAATAATATATAAGTAATTGCTAAATTCTCACTAGGATGATAGTTTTTACGCGTTAAAAATATATAAACATAATTGAAATAATATTTGAATAAACTGACCGATAGTGTTGTAAATATTTGAATATAATTTGTTTGAAACTACATGCTGTATGTATACTTTACGGTAATAGAAATTATTAATTTTGAATTATATAAATACAGTTTTTGTGTTTAGTAAATTGTGTTGTATGTTTCATTAAATTAATAAGTGCTAAAACCTGCCAAATGGAGAGATTTATGATACTAAAGTAGGTAAGTAACAAAACGAGTGTTTTACTTTCTTGCTCACTTGCGTATGATTATAATAACATTTACATCGTAATTCTTTTACATCGTACCATATCAAAATTTATCATGTTACAATCAACAAAATTAATTTAAAAATAATACATGTTTTTACAAATTACATAAAAATATGTAACAAAAATTATTATACAAAAGCGATTTTAGCTGTATCATCCGCTGTATCTGTTTTCTTCCCACAACCTCCCATAAAATTTTCTTCATTATTCCTCACCCGAACCTTCTGCCCAAAATTAATTTACACAATCCTTGCATCCATGTTTTGCTCTCCTCCCTTCCATTCAATCTCTCCTCATTCATTCCCGCATTGTGTCCTTTTTTTCTCTCTTTCCCTTTATTCTTTTTCCCTTTCTTTTTCCTCTGTCTTCCTTTTTAACTTTTTTCCCATCCGTATGTCTTTCAACCCTTCCTTTCGACACATCTTCACCCTCACCTTCATTTCCCAACTTATTTACAATTCCCCGCATTCCCTCTTTGATCCTTCCTTGCATGATTCTATTCACATTTATTCCACATTGCGCTATTCCACTACATAAACTTCCCGCCAACATCCATTACATTCACATCGTCCTCTTGTGACAAACTCCTGCTGGAGACGCTGCTAATGGAGGGTTCTAACGACTGTCACAGATGGCGCAAACAAATATCTTAATTATTACAGAATATAACAGCCTTATGTAAAAATATGTGGAAATATGTATTCTCTGGCGCCAGGTTAGTTTAACGTGAGACAGTTAATTGTCAATGAATAAATGTTAAATTAAATTAATATCGCATGAATGGCGGTTAGCAAATAAACAGTAGTGATTCTATTATAAACAAAACAAAAGCGGTGCTTTTAAAGCAATACAAATGTACGGTGATAATAATAACAAAACAATAATACGGAAAGAATTTACAAATAGTCAATAATACAATCAAGAATGCGGGGGTAAATTTAAACACAGGATATAAATAACGGAAAGGCAGGTATCCCAGGAGTCTACTATGATGCGTAACACTTTGAGGCGCACTGTTGTTGAGTGGCTAAAACTAACCCTGAGGCGCACAGGTTAGAATTATTGGCTCTACTAGGTGGGGCGAAAAGAATACTATGGGCACGTAACACACTGTTAGGCGCAGCAGCGTTACTATTGCCGAGTGACTACAACTAACCCTGTGGCGCATAGGCTAGAAAAGGAATACTGTGGGCGCGTAACACTGTAAGGCGCACCAGCGTTACTATTGGCGAGGTTAGTAGTATACACTCTAGTTCTATAGGAGATAGGTTGATGAAAGGGTAGCAAGAGAAATAAAACTAGTCAAAATTATATGTGATAAATAGAACTGTGTATGGTTTACAAAATCGCTTACCAACTGTGTTACTTACCGACTGTCGCTCTGCTCATTGTCACAGCTTGATTAACTTGATTTGTCGCTCTGCTGCTGCTGCACGGCTTTCTTGGAGTTCTCAAAATCAGAAACTAAATAATTCTATTCAAAATCTCGCTATTTATAAGTCTGAGTGATCATTCAACTTTTGTTCCGCTATACGGGTCTGTTTGTAGTCAACAATACGTCTTTTACTTCCTGATATGGTCTTACTATATTATTCTATGCAAATCTCAGCATTAATTCCACCCTATGTGGAAAACAACACACAATTCCTCCCACGGCACTACTTCATACGTTACAGCACAAACAGTCTACGTACGTACTAGCAGTGGCATCGACGAGCAAAGCATTTTGTTCCCGTTGCGGTCTCTTATATAGATAACATTGGAGCGTGCGAACAGTCCATATGCCTTTCGCATATGCACATAATCCCATTGACTATATACATACACAGCTGGCGCGCATAAATCGTCATACCCATTATATTCGGCAAACGTAATACAGATTAAATATAGGTAACGTGTGTGTGTAGCACAACGCAAGTCGACAGCAAAGCAGGCGACAGTTTATCTCTCTTTGCTGTATGCGATTAGATAGGAGTTCAATTTGATTCCCCTACTCTACCTAACGTACATACGGTACATAACGCGTTCGCATGTAGTAGCAATAGCGCTATAGAAAATGCTTTCGATCAACTTACAGCAGCAGCAGAAATCATATTTGTTTATCTGTTTAATTTTTCTCCAGGCACGGATTGGATAAATATTATTTATTTATTGCTTTGTTACACTTTTATTAAGCTCACATATTATTCTCTCTTACTCAATGTCCCATGTGCTACCAGCTTTTGTTTATCCGTCCACAACATATTTTCACCTGCATATACCTTGTGTTCCCTTGATCCTTCTACGATCCAATTCGTTCTACAACTTCTTTCCCTATAATTCATCTAATACTAATTTTCCCTTTCCTCGTTACCACACCTAATCTTGGCTATCATCGTCTTTTTTTTCATGCTTCTTCCCCATATTAAGTATTCTGGTAAAATATGCCTTCTACCGTTAAACACTCATATTTCCTATTGTATCGACTCATTTTTATTCTTTCATATCTCTACTGTACTTCCACATGCTGCAACGTTTGTTTCACCTTTACCTCATAATTAATCTTAGTATACCATTCATCCTATTCCCTCATCCTATTATACCATTAATACATTGAATGTCCACAGGGGGTGAAACTCGCTAAACCTGTCTTATCGACGCCAATGATTTTAAGCACTTCTGATTTACGTTCTGGGCTGCTGTGCCTTTAGGCAACCCAATCTACAATAATTGATAAGATGCATATCTGTAATCCAGCCATTGAAATATTTTAAAGCGATTAACTTATGTAAATTCTTAAGAAGAAGAAGAACGTAAAGTCGTTTTGATTGTGTGCAAATAAGATTATATGTTTTTCCAGTCTCTTGGGCCATGCCTGCTTCGTAACATATATTACGCATTAATTCAAGCATCTATTTTACAAATGCCGGTTTTAATGCTCTAATTCAGCAGTGATTAGTGACAATGCATTCAATTAATTCCAAGTTATATTCAAAACGTATGGTGTAAAAGTTGTGATTCGCGTAGTTTGGGGCTAGCATATCAGCAATGTATTTTGGACGGGATATATGGCTCCCAATAAGCTAGAGTTGCCATAACGAGGTTGTGAAAATCCCATTAAGAAAGAAGACTATTCTTTTCGCTGTGTAGGCGCTTGCAACCGTTGGTTTCATTAAAAAGGTAGTAGTCTTATCCGGAACAATATTCATGGTAAATCTGATAAATGTTTCGAATGAAAGTGTGCTGATTGCAATAACACTAACATGACTTATTCCACATCGGACGAAGATGCCAACAATGACATTGATATTAATAGCCTGACGATTTACAATAGACTATCGCCTAGACCTACTCACAAAGAAAAGTATACAACTGACGATGTCAAGAACAAATTACTGGACATGGAATCTTATTACAACACGCTTATCAACAAAGTCAATGATTGTGCTATTATACTACACGATATGAAGGAGGAAGTAGGATCACTAAGAAAAGTACTAGCGACCTTAAAGCAGAAATTCATTATGACAGAGAGGCCACATTGGAAATATTTGAAAGAATTAAACTAACTAGCTTAGAGATAAAAAAATCTCAAAAGAGGAGACCATGAAAGCGCTAATTACTACAGACCTCTAATAATAGTCCTCTCGAGCAACAAAGCGTCCTAATAGTCCTCGCGATTCTTTAGTGAACATATTCGTCGAATAATATCGGATGTCGCTACCAGGCCTAATTAGAGTTATTGGCTAAATACAAGCGGGTGGTTTATGGCCCATTCAAATGCATTTGCGGATACACTGTTTTGCGTGCTTTCTCACGCTAGACAGAAGCTTTTGTCACGTTTGAAGGGCATCAATAAACCGTTTTGTACGAATGGTTTTATTTCTAGCAAAATGTACATTTGAAAATCGATAACGAAATTTATTTCAATTACGCGTTATTTATTTAAACCCTATTTACTTAAAACTTGATGATGGAGATGGAGAAGAAAAAAATAGTATCAAGCACGCAAGTAGGATTTGTAAAAGGAAAGGGAACAGCAGATAATGTGGTGACTTTAAACTACATAATTAACAGAGAAGTAGGATGTGGGAGGAAGCTGTTCCTGGCATTTATTGA
>WYDF02320133.1:0-14476 GCA_009867245.2 Adranes taylori
GAAGCTTTCGAGTACATTTATGAAACATTGTACATCATTTAGATTAAAAATCCGATTCACAGTTTGCAACACTTTTGTATAAAAACAATCACAGCATCACAGATAAGCCCGTTATATTACATGTTTAAAATAAAAATAAAATAGATATTTTAGAAGGCATACAAATTAAAAAACACCTAGCAAAAGTATGTAACTTACTTAACGAACAATCATTGGTTTAATATTAATACACCGAGTGACCATGCACTCATGAAATATCTATTCTATTTATCATGCGAGCTGATAAGGACGTGAAAACAAATTAAAATAGAAATAAGCATAAAACAAGACTAATAGTGACAATACCTGACCACACGTAAACCATGTGTTGGCGGTATTGTTGGTAGCTACTTGTTTATAAATACATTTCGTAGATTAATTATACGAGAATTTAATACTGAAATAATTTGTTCTTTGAAAATGCATGCCCCGCTAGTGTAGGGGTCTAAATCTTTCTTTCTATCTTTCTTTCTTTTATTTCTTTATCACTGGTTGCGTCGTTCGCTTTAAGAAAGCGTTTGGTCGTACTTTGGCTCCCCTCTCACAGGCAGAGGCATCGTTTCTATCAGCGCTATCAGGTAGCAGTCCATTTCGTTCTTTGGTCTAGCGTCGTATAAATTATTAATACTCTTCAGTTTTTCACTAGCTGAAAATTTCAGCTGACTCGTACATTTATGTTTGCAAGAACAATTTGCTCCAGTACATTTAGCTTGAACTACTTTACCTTTACTATAAAAGTAGGATGCACCGTTCAGACGAGCAATTTTAAAGAGAAACACCAATAAAAATTAATTTTATAAACACAAATATTGACAAAACCTGACTACAAACAAAGTGTGCCTGTTCAAACTAAAGGAAAATTCTTGTAAGGTGGTGCTCCTGTACTGCGAAAATGAAGTTACCTTGATGATACACATCTTATTAAGTAAAATATCAAATATATTTTATGCTTTTATTTGTAATAAATTTCAACTTGTATTTGTAATACTTGCGATTTACAGGTGGAGGGCCACAGATCAGATATAATCAATGATGTCGATAAACTGGTGGAATTTATCGATGGTAAGGAGGACAAATCCAAAACGAAAGAGAAGAATAAATTGCATAAACATCTGTCTGAAGAAAAACCCGGCAAAGGTAGCGCCCAGAAACAAAGAACACGTTCCTCAAAAGGTAGAATACTTTTATGTTAATTTTATATCATTGTTTCTGACGCTTATAAAATATTTGGTAAAGCTGAAAATTATAATCTTTTTACACGAAATCCGTTTAACAGTTGGCGGTAGATTTCCCGTGGTGTTCTGACGAGGTCAAGACGCTAATTTTGTATAAACGCATTACATAAAAAAAAAGAAGAAAATACTGAAAAATAAGAAAAGCTGTAAATGATGTATTCTTACATGCTGTTATTTTTGTTTAATTTTTAATGATAAACTTTAACAACATACCATATACTCGAATTTTCTGTTTTTCTCCGTCTTAATGTGTTTTGCAAATGTAATTGGCAACGAGACTCAACGGTGTGTGGCCAGGCCATGTGAAATCGGACGCCAGACTGATTTTTATAACTCACCGTTACCATCCTTTTTAACCAATTCAAATATTATTTTCCAATTTTTCATTTAGGTGCTAAAAGTGGCAATGCACATCATGTTACTGCTCATTTGCACAAGAGCAGTTCATTGGAAGAGATATGGACATCGAAAAAGGATGATTTCGAATTTGATTCATCGAAAGAACCGTCCGAAGGAAGTGCTTCTAGCGCGAGCACGATTTCTGGTTCGGCTGATCATATCGCGATTGGAAATGGTTTTGGCAGTAACGGTAGTACTGGTGGAAAAACGGTTTCTAGTGCAAGCGGTGTTAATTCAAGTGGTGCTAAACCAATGCTGCGTTCGATCAAGAGTAATTCGGATAATAGGAGTCGTGAAAGACGATCTTGGGACAATCATGATGTAAGTTTTCATCTATTTCTTCGTTTTATTTTTATTTGCAAAAGCAACTAAGTTTGGGTTAAAATACAAAAATAGAAAATTTATTACATTGGTAAAATTATAGCAAATATGATGAAATATTAAATAAGAATTCATTTCATGTAACAGTTGAATTATTTGTACAAAGATAATATTTTTATAATAATAATTGAAGTTAATATAATCATTTGTGAAAAATTTACCTTTACCTCACCTTTACCTATCGGGACTTGGATTTCAAAGATACGACGATTTTTAAATGTGCATGTGAAATTGATATAAAATAAGATCAGGACTAGAGCTTAGATTATGTGCAAAATGCATGCCTGCATATTTAGGGCATCAGGTGGTTTATTCATTATTATTCAAACTTTCTTTTGGTGAAGTATTGTTGCTGCAAAATTGAGATATATAATCTGAAGTGCCGCTTTTGGGAAAAGTAAAAGTGTTCATTTTAAAAATGCCGAAACAAGCTATGGGAAAAATGATAATGATGAAGAAATGAATCTCCGGAAAGAAAAAGTGATTTGAGAATCGTAGACTCGTAAAGATGTTTTCGCCCCACCTGCGATAAAGTGGTAAGTATAACTAACATTTTTGTTGTTTTCACACTTCCAACTTTTCTCAAAGCCAGCTGAATCCTATATTAGAATCAAGAAAAAAATTATAAAATTAAGTTACGAGAGTCATACTGAAATGTTTATTCCGATTTTACGTAATCTAAAAAAAATCAACAAAATGTAGTTTTTCTTCAATTTTTTTAATTTAGGAAATGTGTTTTTTTTTTTGTTTTTACTCAAAAGCTTGTTTCTATCCAGATAAACTTTGGAATTCAACTCCTAGATTTTATCAAACTTGACTTTATTTATATTTTTTACATTTACAAAATATTTCCTACTCGATATAAAAGTTGACGTGTTTTTGGATTTTTCAAAAAAAAAAAATCTTATATCAAGTGGATCAACATTTAGGAACAAGTCACTTATCCAGAAAACAACTTCCAAACCGATTGATCCAACCGTTAATAACAGACTAAGAAACCAGTTCTCATCATCAGGACAATTTTAATAGAGATTTGTGCAATTTATTTGTATACAATATTCCAATTCACAAATAGGATAATCCTCTCTTTAGAAATTTTTTTAGAATTTATTGTAAGGAAGAAAATTTACCCAGTTCTTCCGTTTTACGCAAAAAATATGTTCAAGTTAATTTTGATAACGCATTGAATTCTATAAAAATGAAATTAACGATAAGCCTGTGTGGTTTTCGGTTGATGAATCAACTGATCCGCAGGGACGCTAGATTGCAAATTTCATAATAGGTGCATTACATGAAAATAACCCTGGCAGAGGATATTTAATTTCGGTTAAAGTTTTAGACAAAACTAATAATTTAACAATGACCAGATTTATTAACAAATTATTATCTACCTCGAAAAATGTCTTTAAACAACATTCCATTAATGGTCACTGATGCTGCTGCATACATGGTAAAAGCAGCTGGGCATTTGAATTTTTTTTATCCGAAACTAATCTATTGCACATGCTTAGCACATGGTTTAAATAGGGTGGCTGAGACGGTTAGGAATGAATTTCTATTTGTAAATAGTTTAATTAAAAATATTACAAAAGTGTTTCTAAAAACTCCTGTTCGGGTTCAAGTGTATAAGGATCGCTTGCCAGGACTTCCATAGTCATCCGAACCAGTTTTAACACGATGGGGCCCTTGGTTAAACTGTGTTAACTTTATTGCAACTAACTTTAAAGAAATTATATATGTCATTTGCGACTTTGACCCAGAAGCCTCCATTGCAATTAAAAAAAGCATCGATATTTTAACAATCCCTTAGTTTATAGCCATATTGCCCACATTCAAGTGAATTATGTATGCATAGCCACAGCCATAACTAAGCTTGAATCTCGAGGCATTACATTATCTGAGAGCATAGATATAGTTAAACATTTGAAAACTTACATTGAACAGTCTGAGCCAACGGAAAATAATATCAGACAAAAATTTGAATCAATTTTATACAAAAATAAAAGTTTTCAGACATTAGAGGACATAAATAATATTTTATCTGGCAACTTTAATAATGAATTGGATTCGAATATTTCACCACTTTTAATATCAAAATTTAATAAGCCCCTAAACGTCTTGTGAACTGGAACGTTCATTTTCGGCATAAATACAACATATTTTAAGTGATAGAAGGCAGTGTTTCGCTATTGAAAACATTGAAAAATATTTTATTACTTATTGCTATATTTACTAAAACTGTAATCATATATTTAGAAAACCTTTAATTAAATTTAAATATAAAAATAACTGTCTTTCTATTTTGCATATTTAGAAGCTTATCTTGTCTATTTTTAATGTACAAATGCATGCATATTTAGCCCATTTTTTAGTGCGTATTTTCCAAGCTCCAGTGATGACACCTGCTGGAAGACACTAAAACTGACGGCAATATTGGTATCCACCACAATACTTGTTACGTATTGTATAAAAGTTACGTATCATATATTACTCATACTTGTGTATAAAAATAGTTTGTTCTTTGAAATCCATGCCCCGCTAGTATAGTGGTCTGAATACCTGACCGGAAATTGGAATGCTCAGCTGCGGTTCCCGAGTGGGCTATATATTTCAGACACAAATGATTATATTAATTTCAATTATTATACTAATTAAATATAGGTTCAGTGAACCGTAACGCTCGTGAATTATTTCTTTGATAATATTTTTTATAGTTATATCAATATCAAAATGCTTCATTTGAGAACCTTTCCGCCGCCGATTCATCATCCGCTGACTTCCAGTTCGTTACAAAAAAGAAGAATAAAAAGAAACAACAAACTCAACAGCAACGTCGCAACAGCATTGGAAGTAGTAGTGCTTCAACAGCGGCTGCAGTTGCAGTTGTTTCCGCTGCAAGGCAATCGGTAGCTAAGGAATCGTCGTCATCCGTTTCTTCGCCTCCATCTACAGCACAAGTTGTGAATTGTGTGCCTATTCGACGAGCACCAAGTCCTCCACCAAGTGATAATAGTGTTCATACGACTGGTAATGGTAGTTACACGGTTGGATTATCAACGCCATCTAATGTCGGGGGCAAGCAGCAACAATTTAAACAAGATTTGCAGGTTAGTAATGAGATTGACTTAAGAATAATACACAGTATTTTGTTTAGAAAAATGTCTTTAAAAAGCGGATGATTCAAGATGGCGCCATTTTACCCATTATTATAAGGGATTATCAGCATCTTTGTTAGGAGTTTTACTTTCGTTACATTTGAAAAACTACGATTAACTCATTGCGGCACCAACCGCCTGTTTGTTGAAATGAAAATTCGTCTTATAAATTATTAATTTATTATTACAACAAACATTACAGTTGTAGAGGAGTTGGTAATTAATGTTTCTTAATTTGTCTGAATTACCCTAACGACAAGTAGATAAGATAAGGTATCCTTGTATCAACGATATATTAAGTGCAACGAAGACAGAATAAACAACTAAGTCCCTTGAAATCCTTTTCCACGTTTATTTTCTTTAGTACATACAGATACGCAGCATACGAATTTCAAGAAAAGCAACACTATAAATTCTATTTACTCTGAAACTATTTACTATGCACTAGAGAAAATAGCGTACTAGAGGAATAGCGTGGATAAGGATCCTTATCCACGTTATTTTCTCTAGTGTATACAGATCGCTGCTCACGAATTTAGATGAAGAGTAAATAGAATTTATAGTGTTGCTTTTCTTGAAACTCAATACTGTAGATTCTATGTGCTAGAGAAAATAGCATGGATAAGGATGGATAAGGATTTTCATTTCAACAAACAGGCGGTTGGTGTCTTGTATGTTAATCGTAGTCTTTAAAATGTTACGACAGTAATATTGCTAATAAAGAAGATGCTGATGCTCTTCTTTGTAATGGGTGAAATCCCTTATAATAATGGGTGAAATGGCGTCATCTATCTTGAACCATTCGCTGTTTTAAGACATTTGTTAAAGTTTAAAAATTGTAATCGTTTCTTTGTTGGGATTACGTGCGTATTAAAATTAAATCAGTGTTATGTGCTTTATCAGAAAAGCAACATTATAGATTCTATTTACTCTTCATTTTTTTTTGTAATATTATGGTTAGCTTATGAGTTAACCATAATGTTTGCAAATCTGAGTCGTAAAATTTAATATTATGAAACAACTATTACTTGACAATGTGAAAGAGTTGTGTAAAGTAAAAAGTTTATTAATGATAAAATAACAGGTTTGTAATATACAAATACATGAATTCGTCAAGTTTTTCACAGTTTCCTGAGATCCTGTTATCTCGATAACCAACGAATAATTGCTTCTGTTGTCTTTGTTCTTTAAGTCGATTTTGCACAGCTTAGCTTTCCAAATAGGCTACAGGTTTTCTATTGCTTTATTTAGATCAAGTGATGGTAAGTTTCCCTTCCTTGATATTAGTGATATTAGTACTTCGTAGTACACTTACGTAAGAACCCTAACGATATTTCGCAAGTTGATCAATACGAGCCAGTGTCAAATTGTCGTTTGGAAATTTTCTTATAAATTTATTCTTTTTGAAGAAATTGAATTTCGAGAGGTATAGCTTATGAGTCATTTCTTATAGCTTCAGAGGTAGAACTTTCTTGAGTAATACGGGTCGAAGTTATCGGGTTTATACTGTAATAAATAGAAAGTGTATTTACTTGGCATTTATAGGTAGTAAGTCTTAATAAAGGTCACTTGTGTTATAGTATAGTAGATGACAGATTAATTAAACCAACAATGGAGGCAACATCAGCAAGAATACATATTTTACAAGCATATGTGCCAACAACCGAAACACCTGATGAGGAAATAGAGTATACTAGAAACTCTACCTTCAAAAGAACCATTATTATGAATGATCTTAATGTTAAATAACTTAAAAAATATGAAATGTTGGCAGATATATTTGACCTACAGGAAATCAGCGAGGAGAGACGTTTGACAACCTAACAGACAATACTAAAATCATATTGACTATATACCTACTAGTTAAAAACATACGGAGAACATGAACGTGCAAGCTTAGCCAAGGAAATATTGGATAAAAAACTCGTAAAGATGTCCACGCCACTTAAAAAAAGATAATCTAGATGCATAGAGGCACTATGAGAAGGCAACAACTGAAAAAAGATTAAAAAGTTCGTGTCGAAAAGACAAAATGATCATATAACAGATATATAAAAGAAGCTATCCAAACAACTGTACAGACGCGATATTTCTGTAAGGTGCGGAACAATAAACAATCTAAGGTACGCGGATGACATCTTAATCATTCGCGCAATCCAACATCAAGAAACAATTTGGAAACGCCTGATGAAAAATAGAGAAGAGTAAGGATTACCATCGTAAAAGGGCTAAAACAAAGACAACTATTCTTGCTAGGAAAGAAAAGCACTTCCACACATCCGAGAGCAAAGTTTATAATTTTTTTGTAATTTATTTGTTTAAAAAACGCTTAAGAAAGTTCTCACATAAATTGTTCAAAATTAAATATAGCGCCTGCTCTAGAAATTATTACAATTTTTGTTTTCCCGTGAGCCAGTTGAATTTATGGGAATCCCAAACGTAGATTATACACCTGGAGATCTCATTTTAGCATCATTTTGGCACTGGAGATCTCATTTTGGCACGAGGCATCATTTTGATTAAGCAGAGATGGAAATCCTTGGTAAAAATGGCTAAAACATTACCGTCTGCAGATTGTGGAAGCGGCCATTAAATGCGGCCCAGGCTCAGCGATGACCAGGTTACAGTATTTAACAATAACGTCATTCGCAAAATCGAACCTCAGGTGCAAGAACTTCAAACAAATAATACTTAAGCTATATGGCAGGTTGTGAAAAGTCTCTAGTCACAACTGTAGAAACAACAGAAGAAGACCACATTACTGACAAACCGGTTAAGTTATGCTAGGTTATTAACGAAAACAATAGATCTCATTCGGCAGCGAAGGAACATCTCCCCTGATCTTGACAAAAGTTTAGATCTGAAACGTTAAATCTGGAGTAACAAGCTGCTACGCGCAGGCGCAAAAATAATATCTGATGAATGCTTGTATAGAAATTCAGAATTTCTCTGATACCAATTACTCCAAAGATCTGCTCAAGAAGATACGTTCTATCATTCAGAAGTTACCCAGACGTTGAGCAATTAAAGATCAACATGATTGTTTGAATACAAAACTAGACCAAATTGCATAGCTGTGGAAAGATTACTGTGACAATCTGCATGCTGACTCGAATGTTATTTGTGGAGATCTGGGGAATTATGAGGCGGAATCAGATATACTGTTAGATGAGGTGAAAGTCGCAATTGACAAATTAAGAGAAGGTAAAGCAGTGGGAATCGACAGACTATCAGCAGAGGTCTTGCAGGCTCTTAACGAAAGGGGACAAATAAATCTTGCACACATTGTGTCATAAGACTTTTTCTGGAAAACAGGCTTATGGCCAGAAGACAGGTCAACTTCAATATTGGTTCCCTTACACAAGAAAGGGTCAGAAACAGTTTGCGAAAATTATCGTCTGATAGCGATGATATCACATTCCATCAAGATTATGTTGATTTTTCAAGCGAGACTAGAAGCCTTCCTGGTACATCAAATAACAATCCATGTACATAAAATAACAAAATAACATCAAATAAAAATAACCAGAGCAAGCCGGATTTGTGAGAATACTCAGAATACTCGGTACCGATGTATCTGCTTTGTAGATTACGAGAAAGCGTTTGATAACGTTTGTTGGCCTATACTGTGGATGACTTTAGCAGAATTTGGACTACCATGTCATATTATCACTCTCGTCAAATTCGTGTATGAGAATGCGAACCTGTATGAGAATGAGAACCTGTATGAGAATGCGCAGGCAGTCTTTAAAATCGATAACACATCCTAAAAATGTTGCATTAGGAAAGGCTTTCGTCAAAGTTGTGTACTTTCATCTCTACTCTACAACATCTAAATCGAAGTAGTGATGCGGCGCACTTTAGAGAACTGGAACGGAGGAGTGAAGATTGGTGGAAAGCTTCTCAAAACCTTCGATTTGCGGATGACTTCTAATAGCTAACAGCACCGAAAAGCTTTTAGTTTCTTCAAAAACTGGATCCGACTCTTGCGAATTGGAAATAAGACGGCGATTTGAAATTGCCCGCTCGGCCATGAAAAAACTAACAATTTGGAAAGATCGAAAGATCACTGATAAAACGAAGGCAACCCTTGTAAACGTCCTAGTTTTTCCCGCTTCAGAGCCTTGGGTAATCCGTTCCAACGACAGGAGAATAATAGATGCATTTGAAATGTGGGTCTGGCGCAGTATGCTGCGGGTTCATGGTACGGCTAGAGAACAAATGTCTCGATGTCTCGCACATCTTAAATGAGGTCAAACGCGTACAAAGGTTGTCATCGATGACTTATGGACGAATTTTGAAATTTTTCGGATACATCTAAATTTTCTCTCGTCTTGACACCATGGACAACTTGTTGTTCCGGGAAAATCGGAAGGGAAAAGGAAACTGGGCCGATCCCCAACTAGGTGGACCGATATTATTTCGAAACTTAACAGGAACAAGTTTCTCTAAAGCAGCGCGCCGAGCGAACGATCGAGAGACTTGGAAATCAACTGTTAAACGAATAATTCAGGGATTAGAAGATTGCCCTATTCAACGTCAACATCCACCGTAGTCACCACACGTCAATGACGACGTTGGACGAAGAAGAAGTTGAAATTTTATGAATAGAGCAAAAGTGATCAGATAAATTACAATTGACAAGCGATGATACAGTCATATGTTTTTATATTGTTTATGGAAGTTTCAGATTTGTCTTCTACTCCCGTAGGTTTAAAAAAACCACTACGGGAGTAGTCAGTGTTCACAGATAACAATAGATAGAGTATTATATTCTTCCAGGAAAACTTCTTGCCAAAAGCTTTACTCATGATACTACGTATATTAATATAGAATATAGTGAAATCAGATCTGACATCACTATTTGTGTTGTAGAGGGTGTAGCTAGCTGAAAATTACGGTTGGTTCTTAATTGAAACTAATTATTTGGGCAGTTTTGTTTATTCGTTTAGTATTACTTTATATTATTGTTTGTACTAGACGAATTTAGCACTTCTATTTTATCAACCTAATGCTTTGGAAATTAAAAGAAATGTTTTCTGTTAATACACGCAGCCTATTCGTCGTAAATCAGCTAGTTCAATGCCTCCTACGATATCAACACCAACTACAACCACATCAACCGTCCCTATTCCATCACCGACTCCTGCTTGTGGCGGAGGTAGTCTTAGTGATCGTTCCGCCCCGGAAACCGATTATTATTATGATGCCGAAGATAATAATACATCGGATGCGGAATCGATCCATTCATTACCTCCGGATACGACTGCTATAACTCCCATGACTCCTTCCACAACTAGTGCCACAAGTGCTGCTACAGTATCGCCATCTAGTGGTCCAATAAGCTATGCGGATATTGCGCGACATACAAATAATTATAATGTTGCTGGAGTTATAAATACTTCACCACCGATAATGTCGAATGCAACAACAGTTGTGCAAAATAATATTGATAGATCAAAATGGAATCGTCCGCCTTCTGAGAGGAATGCGGGTGGATCAAATAAGAAACCAGTCATTATACCAGGACATACTTCGGTTATTGTCACTGGAAATGTTAATGATAGGGTAATTATCTTTTTGTTTTGTATATAGAAACTTAAGTCTACATAATTGGAAACTTGCTATATCTGTAAAGTTGACTCATATGTTATAAAATTGATTTTGGTTGGTTATGCCGTAGCCATAACATGGTCTTGCAATTTCTTTTGACCTATTCTTTATATTTATGGAATTGTTTTTGCAAGATATGTTTAATCTGCAGTACTCTTATTACGAAATATATTGACTGCATAAATTGAAGAAGTTTGAGAGTAATGAGGTTTGGGAGTAATTATAAAGTTGAATGATCATATCAAGAGTCTGGGAGTGAGATTTAGTCGTCTGATTATACTTCAGATTTTGAAAATTATAAGGAAGATGAAGATTTTGAAGAATACAAATTTCAAAAGATGAAAGGATATAATGTAGAAATTGCAGTTCTGCAAATATTTGATTACAGTGAACTAGCTGGTTGAATTTTCATACCCAAATATACGCTCGTAGGTTTCTTTGAATATATTTATTAATGAGAAAGTCATTTTATATACGCCAATAGTTATATATCAAAAGTCATTTTATATACGCGAATATGGAAAAATCAAATAAAGAAACGTCTGGAGCATCTGTTTCGATACATTTCGGGAACAAATAATATATCTGAATGTATCTAATATATCTGAATGAAACTGTGAAATTATTTGTTAAATTATTTTGTTTGTTTTCCATTCTTTGGATCATTATTTTCTCCCGTACCGTCTTTTCGTATTGTTGGGCCGAAGGATTCTAGAATCCATCCTGCACCATTGGAAGCGACCTTTCATTGTGCCATACACTCAGATATTTTAATTCACTGTAACCTTACCATTCTAACATAGCAAATTATTTCGAAATAATTTGCGGTATATTGTGTTCAGTTTCAAGGACTCCGGCAATAGGTCAAACTATTGCTTTGTTTTTGTTTTATATAAGCCTGGGTTTAGTTGCTTTTTGGATAATGTGATTTCTCCAGTGTTTGACCAGTTGATCCAAGGTTTCTGTTACGATTTTAATTATTTGATGACAACATGGATGGCAAGTAATATAAATACATTTTGCTCCGATAATTATCAGTGTTTGTGAATTCGGAAGTCAAAATAAAAATGTGTTTCTAATGTACTGTAAATCTGAGAATATCACCTATTAAATAGTTAATCTTTCACGTAGATTGCAAATTTGTTTTCATAATATCCGATAATATAAATTGAACTTCTAATATAACCTCAAATTTGACAGGTGTGCGCGCGCTTGTTTTTATTCCTCATTACGAGGAGTAGTAGCATTGATACATCTTACAGAAAGGTACCAAATTGATTTATCTCTAGTTTATTAAAACAATGGGTAAAACGAAGACTTATAAATCTGGGATATGTCACTTAAAGATAAAATCAAGTATAGAACATTCCATCCTATGCAGCGAATGTAAAGAATAGATACACCAACAAAAATGCTCTGGTCTATTTCTCGAGGCAATGAAGGAAATTAGTAAAAATAGGATAAATTGGAAAGGTTCAAAGTGCAATAACGACGAGATAGATAGGAGTAGAAGAAGATGACACAGATGATCTTAATATTACAGTTAGGGGTCCATCGACAGCAAACACGGTTTGGCGTAGTAAAAATAAACCTTATTCCTCCAATGAAGATCTTATGAATAAACTAATACAGATGGAGAACAGGTATGAAACCATATACAAATACTCCAAGACCAGATTAATGAAAATAAAGAAATTAAAAAGGAAATCCAATTACTTAACACAATTAGAAAAGTATATACCTGACGAAAATGCTATTTACCACGAAGTGTCTTAAAGGACAGAGAAAGCTAGTAATATAATAGTACACAATCAAGCTCTCAAATTATAGAAGAGAGAATTAAACATAATGATGAAAAAGTACAAGAACTTTTTATGAAACTAGAGGTTGAAAATTTATGTTCTCAATTGTTGGGCTTAGATGAATTGGCGCAAAGAGGACGAAACAATGTCGTCCAATATGTATTACTCTGAGTTGGATTGATGACGTTAAGATGGTGTTAAGAAAAAAACACAGACTGGCAGGAATGAACTGGAAAGTAGGTGCCGACCAAACGCATCTTCAAAGGAAACAATACAATGATGCAATGGTACTCTTACGTGAGAAAGAAGAGAAAGAGAAAGACTCCAACGAAAAATGGATCATAAGATATGTCAAAGGAAAACCAGAAGTAGTAAAAAAAATAGTAAATCATCAAAAAAAAACGAAATACACCATTACTATATATTATCAAAATGTAGCGGAATTGAATACCAAAATCCAGAGTTTTTTGTGTAATAGTGTTTGTTGTAATTATGATATTATTGCAATAAGTGAAACATGGCTTTCTGAGAAACAAGACACAAGACGCGGTATGACGTACAAGACGCAGAACTAAATTTATTCAATTTTGATATCTTCAGAAATCACAAGTATTTATACTAGTAGCAAAAAAACGAGGCGGAGGAGTTCTAATTGCTGTTAGGAAAAATCTAAATGCATCATTGGTAAAAATTATAAATAATTCCATTGAACAAATCTATATTTCGATCAGAATTATAAACCGGACATTGATTGTCGGAGTAGTATACATCCCATCAAATTCGACAACTGAGAAATATGAAAGTCATGTAGAAGTTGTAGACATTTTGTAGACATCATACTACTTGGTGATTACAACTTGTCGAATGCGACATGGGGTAATGATGACATGGGAGTATCGATAAATTCATCAATAAATAGTAGTGCACACCTTCTAGGTGACATTTTTGCGTTTCTAAATTTAAAACAGTATATATCGATTACAAATAGCAGGGGAATATTTCTTGATTATTGTTTTTCAAATGTTGAAGATGCGGTGTGTAATGAAGCTTTGTTCACGTAGTCAAAATCATCTTGATTATGCCAAATTTTCAAAACTTAGGGAAAGGTGCAAGTTCTTGTCAACCAGTTGCTATAATAACTATATCAGAAATCTGGACAGTAATATTAACAAAAATCCCAAACAATTTTGGAACTTTCTAAGGCAGGAACAAAAATCTAATTTTATACTCAATATTATGAAGTTTAAGAATGTCAAAGCGTGTAATGGCCTAAACATATCTGATTTATTTTAGGCTATTTCTTAACAGTTTACTCAAGTGATACTTGTAAAATTTCCTGAACCAAGTGTAGGATCATACAACTACATAGCCTCTCCACAGTTTTCTGTCTGAGAAATAATTGAAAAGGTTTCAGAATTAAAACAAAAGCGTCAGTCTGGGCCCGATGGCATTCCTACAATTCTACTATAAAATATATTTTCACTTTAAGTAGTGCAATTTGTGCCTTATTTCATAAATCACTAAAAGAATGCAGTTTTCCTAATATTTGGAGACATAGTTTTCTGATACCCATTCACAAGTCTGGCGACAGAGATTTAATCATCAACTATAGAAGTATTATCTAAATAGAACGATTATCTTAATATTAGTATTAGTTAATATTAGTATTCTTCACGCAGCGTAGGCGTAGGCAAAGTTCATGAAAGCTACTACTACTTCAGACTGATTCATAGGACACTGTCCAGTCCGTTCTTGAACTTGTTTTTCGATGTGGCATTCACAACATCTACTGGCAATGCGTTCCATTGTGATACAATTCTGTTGGTGATAAAATGTTTCCTAGGGTTGCTTC
>WYDF02320144.1:0-14476 GCA_009867245.2 Adranes taylori
GCATATCTCGGTGCGTCTGGGTCAGGAGGCAGATATCATCTGCAAAGTCCAAGTCTTCTAATATCGCTGCAAGTCCCCAATGGATTCGATTAGCTCCGTCGGCCACAACTTTCCGCACTATTTGATTTATAAACTGGAGTAAAGCAAGGCTGTCGCCTTGCGTTAAAAGGTTTCCTTGTGTATCTTTTACTGGTATCCTATGGTTTAACTTTCTTTTGGACAGTTGTTTGCTGATCCTGTACAGTTCTTTGCTGTTTCCTTGTCTTGCATTTTCTTCCGCATTTTCAGCCATCTCTCCCATCAGTCGTCTCCTATCTCTTCTTACACTTCATTTGACTTCTCGGTTAAGTAGTCTGTAGTCTGCCTTTGCATCTTCCTGTGCGGTTGTGGCTGATGTTTCGTGTCCCTGTAGTAGTCTCATCTTAGGTTCTTTCCTTCGTTCTATAATATCCCATCTTCTTTCTGACATCCATTATCCATGTTCCCGTTTCTGTATCCTAGCACTGAAGCACACTCTTCTCTCATGGCTTGCTTGAATTGGCTTCACCGGTCTTCTACATCCATCTGTTCCTCGTTTTCTCTCTGTAGTGCTAGGAATCTGTTTTTAAGTTCTAAATTAAACATCTCTTTAGTTTCTGCGCTTCTGCTAAGTTTTCCTACATTAAATTTTCTCTGTCCTCTTCGTTATCTCTTTTCGTGTAACTTACAAATCTCTTGGGTGCTGTCATTCTATGATGGTCGCTTTCAACGTCTGCCTCTCTTCTGTTTCGAACATCCATATGTGAACTTCTCCACATTTTGCTGATAGCGAAGTGGTCAATTTGGTTTTGTACTTTGCCATTGGGCGAAACCCAATGGCTTACTTTATGGCATGTTTAATGAGGGAAGATCGTTCCTCCTACGACCATGTCCTGGAGTTCTACTAGCCTTTCACCATTGTCGTTTCTTTCACCTAGTTCATGGTCACCTAGAAGAATCTTTATGTTCTTCTTTTTCTAATATAATCAAACACTCTAGTAAACCAACTTTAGTTATACCAACCTTATTTATACCAACTTTAGTTATAAATAACAATTTTGATTTCATCCTAAATAAACTAATTTTTTTCTCTCATGCTTTATGAATACCTTTGTTTACATCAGGAACCTCTAAAAGTTTTCAAATGAAAGATTAAATCGGAATACAAATAAAAAGTGAATTTAGTATAGTATTAATATCTATCACAAAAAGAAATTTAGCACAGTCACCGGTTAAATAAACCGTGTGCATTGCCAAAAATAAGTTTCAACGCTCAAAAAGCCCAGATAATATTTTTAAATACATTTTCATGTATACAGTTACCTACACGAATATATAAAACACACTTGGGAATAACATTCATTGCGAGTTAAGTGAATTTTTAAATCATGTTTGTTCCGATAAACAACAGAGACTGACAAACGAAGCAAATTAACATTTTTGCTCTATAAGCTACAAGTTGTGACCTTAATAAATTCCTTAATGAATTTAGATATTCTTATTTAAGAGCAAACAAATAACATCCGAAATAAATCTAACCATTTCTATATACGAGGATTGTTCGGTAACTACGTGGCCTAACAAAGAAAACGCCAGTTTTTTTTTGACAAAAAACATTTTATTTTTCAATATAGCTCGCTCAACACACTTATTTCAACGATATTCGAAATCAGACGGAAATCTGTTACCGCCGAGCCGCAATTTTTTCAGATTTGGAAACAGATGATTAGCGCTGGGAGCCAAATCTAGGGAACAGGGCGAATGAGGCACAAATTCAAATCCAAATTCATTAATTTTGGCCATTTCAATCGCAGACTTGTGGCAGGTGCGTTGTCCTGATGGAAAAGCACTTTCTTCTTTGCGAAATGAGGCAGTTTCTCTTCTATTTTGTCGCTTAATTGTTGCAACAAATTGGCATAATACTCGCCATTTATTGTTTCCCCTTTCCTAAGTGGCCGACCAAAATAATTCCATGAGCAATTCGAAACGTTTCCTGCTGACAAAACTGTTTTTGCCTTCTTTAGTGGCGGAGAACCTTTGTGTGTCCATTGTTTGAACTGTTCTTTGGTTTGTGTCCTTTGGTTTCAGGACTCATCACTTGTTATGAAACGGGGAAAATGTGCCAAATGGTCGCGGGAAACACTCAAACGATTCAGTTTTTGCTCCGATGTGAGCAACCGCAGCACCCAACGCGCCGAATATTTTTTCATTTCCAATTCTTCAGTTAAAAATTTGGTATGTCTGCTATCCCGCGCACTTTTACTCGATGGTCATCCAAGACGATACGGTGGACTTTTTCAATAATGTCCGGAGCAGTAGCAGTTCTTGAACGTCCACTACGGGGTTCATCATTTGTGCTCCTACGACCACGCCTAAATTCGGCAACCCAGTTTTTAACCATTGAAAACGAAGGAGCGGATTCCAATAATGGTGAATGCAGCTATGCTTTAATTTCGGTGGGTGTTAAGACTTTAAACAACAAGTTCAAAAATTAAACAGTAAGTTTATAGAGTTAAAAACGACAATGGTTTAGAATAGAGAGAAAAAAAAATGAAAATAAATAAAAAATAAAAATTGGAACAAGAAACAATGTGGTAAAAATCATCCACGAAAAAAAATTATGTTGCCAAAAATCCCTATAAATAATGAAAATAAGCAGAATATATAAAAATTGGAGTTGAAAAGAATTGCTAAAGGTCATTCAAGAAAGAAAATCATGATACCAAAAATTGCTAAACACTAATAACCCTGAAGACCACAAGTATGTACAAAACTCAAACAAGAAGTAAGTGGAATTAAAATCGACAAAAGTTTAGAATCGACAATAAAAATAAAAGTAAAATAAACAAAAAATTTAAATTGGAAGAAGAAACTATTTGGTAAAAGTTATCCAAGAAAAAAATTATGTTACCAAAAATGGCTAAGCACTAATAACCCCAGATCAAAAAGTATATGCAAAACTCAAACAGAAAGTAAATGTAATTAGAATCGACAATAGTAATAAAATCAACAACAACAAAACTTGAAAATAAATAAAAAATAAAAATTTGAACATGAAACAAAAGGTCCACGAAAAAAAATTATGTTACCAAAAATGACTATAAATAATGAAAATACATAAATAATATTAAATGCAATTAGAATCGAGAATGGTAATAGAACCGACAACAACAAAAATTAAAATAAATAAAAAATATAAATTGGAAGAAGAAACAATTTGGTAAAACTCGTCCACAAAAAAAAAATGATGTTACCAAAAAGTGACTATAAATAAGGAAAATAAGATAATAAAATTGCTGAAAAAAATTTGAGCACCTGAAAAAAGAATTACATGAAGCCATCCAATAAAAATACTATGTTACCAAAAATGAATAATAATCCCGAAGACCAAAAAGTATGTGCAAAACTCAAACAGCAAGTAAATGCAATTACAATCAGCAATTGTTTAGAATCGACAAGAAAAATAATGAAAATAAATAAAAAATAAAAATTGGAAGGAAAAACAATTTGGTAAAAGTCATCCACGAAAAAATATTCAGCGACTGAAAAAAGAATTACATGAAGCCGCATTGAAGCCATATGCGAAGTTCTGAAAAAGAGCAAAATATTAAAAAATTGGAATTGAAACGAATTGCTAAAAGTCATCCAAGAAAGAAAATTATGTTACCAAAAATTGCTAATAACCTAATAAAAAGCACTAATAAAAAGCACTAATAACCCTGAAGACCAAAAAGTATGTATAAAACTCAAACAGGAAGTAAATGGAATTAAAATAGACAATGGTTTAGAATCGACAATAAAAATAAACAAAAAATTTTAATTGGAAGAAGAAACAATTTGGTAAGTAATCCACGAAAAAAAATTATGTTACCAAAAATGGCTTAGCAGTAATTACACCGAAAATCAAAAAGTATATGCAAAACTCAAGCAGAAAGGAAATGCAATTAGAATCGACAATAGTAATAAAATTTACAACAAAAAAAAATGAAATTAAATAAAAAATAAAAATTGGAACAAGAAACAAAAAGCCCATGAAAAAAAATTATGTTACCAAAAATGACTATAAATAATGAAAATAAATAAATAAATAAATAATACTAAATGAAATTAAAATCGGCAATTGATAAGAAAATAAAAAGGCTGAAAAAAAACTATGAGCGACTGAAAAAAGAATTACATGAAGCCATCAAAAGGTCATCCATGAAAAAATATTATGTTACCAAAAATGTCTAAGCACTAGTGATCCAGAATACCAAAAAGCATGAGCAAATCTCAAACAGCGACTAAATGTAATTTGGTTCGACAGTTGATAAGAAACTAAAAATACTGAAAAATAAACTATGAGCGACTGAAAAAAGGATTACATCAAGCCGCATATGAAGCTCTGAAAAAGAGCAAAATAAATAAAAATTGGAGAAGATACGATTTGCTAAAAGTCTTCAAAGAAAAAAATTTTAAAAAATTGTAAAAAATCAATATAAATAATGAAAATAAGCAAAATATATAAAAATTGGAGTTGAAAAGAATTGCTAAAGGTCATTCAAGAAAGAAAATTATGATCCCAAAAATTGCTAAGCACTAACAACCCTGAAGCAAAGACTAACAGGAAGTAAGTGGAATTAAAATCGACAATGGTTTAGAATCGTGAATAAAACTAAAATTAAAATAAACAAAAAATTAAAATTGGAAGAAGAAACAATTTAGTAAAAGTCATCCACGAAAAAAAAATTATGTTACCAAAAATGGCTAAGCACTAATAATCCCGAAGACCAAAACTTATATGCAAAACTCAAACAACAAGTAAATGCAATTATTATCGACAACAGTAATAAAATCAACAACAAAAAAAATATTTAAGTAAATAAAAAATAAAAATTGGAACAAGAAACAAAAAGTTCACGAAAAAAAAAATTAACTATAAATAAAAAATACTAAGTGCAATGGAATTAGAATCGACAATTGATAAGAAAATAAAACTGCTGAAAAAAAGTATGAGCGAGTGAAAAAAGAATTACATGAAGCCATCCAAATAGTCATCCAAGAAAAACATTATGTTACCAAAAATGGCTTAGCAATAATAACCCCGAAGATCAAGAAGAATGTGCAAAACTGAAACAGCAAGTAAATGCAATTAGAACCGACAAAGAAAAAGAAACAAAAATATTGACAAAAGAAATGAGCGGCTGAAAATAGAATTAGATGAAGTCGCTTATGAAGCACCAAAAAAATCAAAATGTATAAAAAATGGGGAAGAAACTATTTGCTAAAAGTGATCCAAGAAAAAATGATATTACCAACAATGACTAAGCACTAATAACACAAAGACCAAAAAGCATGTGCAAAACTCAAACGGCAAGTAAATATAATTAGAAAAATTGACAAGGAAAAAATTGCTGACAAAAACCTATGTGCGGCTGAAAATAGAATTACATGAAGCCGCATATGAAGCTCTGAAATATAGCAAAATAAGTAAAACAACCACGAAAGATTTGGTAAAAGTCTCCAAGAAAAAATGATATTACCAACAATGACTAAGCACTAATAACACCGAAAACCAAAAAGCATGTGCAAAATTCAACCAGAAGTAAATACAATTAGTTCGACAATGGTATTAGAATCGACAAAAAAACATGCTGACAAAAATATATGATAGGCTGAAAATAGAATTAGATGAAGTCACATATGAAGCTGTGAGATAGGTCAAAATTAAAGACAAATTGGAGAAGAAACGATTGGAAAAGTCATTAAAAAAGTATGTTACCAAACATGGGTAAATCCTAATGAGAAACCCAAAAAGCATGTGCAAACTTAAACAGAAAGTAAATGTAATTCGAATCGACAATGGTATTAGAATCAACGCGATAACAAAATTCTGTGAAATAAATATGAACGGCTGAAAATAGAATTATATGAAAGCCCATATGAAGATCTGAGAAAGGTCAAAATAAATAAAAATTGGAGAAAATATGATTCGTCGAAACTGGAATGAAAAAGTCAATAATTTAATCACTACTGAAAAGTTTGGCAATTAATAGCAAGGAAAATGTGCAAGAAAACAGCAAGTGGTCGCTTATTGACAAAAACAAATTAAAATAATATTTCCAGAAAACAGAGACCAGTGAAGAATGTAAAATTGAAGAAATGCAAAAATCTTAAATGGACAAATAAATATAAAAAAGCTCTTGGTCCTGGAGTCAAAACAATTAATCAAACACAGGACACTAGACATTATAGAAATAGTACAGGAAAAATGGAAATAGATGTTTACATGGAAGAATAACTTCGGAATGGACACTCCTTGGTGGTACGGATATACAAAAAAAAAGGCAAAAAGAAATGCAAAAATTACAGACTAAGCGTGAGGGCTCAACTAGTAAGCTCTGAACAGAAAATTAATGACATGTCATTGAGGAGCAAAGCTAGAAGCTCGCAAATGGATGCTCATGTACTTTGCCTATGATTGGGTATTACCATAAAGAAGGTCAACAATGTTGGAATCAACAACAACCAATAAAGGTAACATTGATGAAAACACCTATATTGCACAAGAGATCAGCAGCGAAATTCAAAAATTATATATTAGAAGAGCTTCAATCGGGGCAAAAGACCATTACAAGGTGTCTGTTATTCTATTACAGGCTTGTTCTCCAAATAAATGTGCTAATATATAATATCTAGCGGTTGAACAAAAAACAAAAATTTAGATGTATATAGCAAATCGATAAGAAACTGCTGTGAATTTAAGTATCAAGGATCTGTTTTTAGCAATAGATCCCAAATATGATGGATAAAAAACATACACATAATGGATACAAGGAGCATGAATAATGACGTAATATACAGAGTAGAAACGAGAAGGGTAGAAACCTCAGTAGAATGGCTAAAACAGATAACCAATAAAGTGTGGAATTGGACACCCAGAATGTTAAAGGCCAAAAGACGCAAAAATGTGAAAGGCCAAAACAAATGGGGAAGAAACGAGTGGATGAAGCTATGACAAATACACAATTGCAAGATAATCGAAGAAAATAGTTTACTGAATTCCAGAAAATTTTAACGGTTTCTTGAAAATTTAATTATGATTGGAAGTTTTAAAAAAATCTCAATGAAATTTGGTAGACATGTGTGTAAATTTTGCTGTTAGCTCTCCAAACAATCTAAACTTCTTCAGAGTCAAAACGACAGAAATGCCTTCTAAAATTGCCCACAAATTCAACACTCAATATAAACGGTTGAAACTTTTTGTACAAGTAGATTCTTGCAGCCTACATACAACTGCGTTTATACGATTTTAATATTTATAATAGAATGCAACGTTGTCCGTCTTAGGTTGAAACGTTTTCTTGTGATATCTCTATAAACAAAGCAGATGAAAGATGCAATTCTACTTTGTTAGATTTCAAACAAGCATTTGGTAGAATAAAAACGTGACTACATGTTTATAATTTTCCAAACTTTGCGGTCTTTTCTCTCAAAACGGTAGCAGTAATTTCTTTTTTTAAATTTTCGTATCGAAAAATCCTAGGATTTAGGTGCAACAAGTGAAAGAAACGTTTGAGAGACGCAAGTTGCACAAGTTCCGATCTTGGTTTAATGGTCGTCCAAGTCTATATCGGAACATGAATAAAGAATCCGGTAACAATCCGGTTAATTTTTGCACAAATTGATGTGAAAAGAGTTTACTTTCAACTTATCCAAACTTCCAAAAGTTCATATATATATATATATATTGGGTTGGTGCATAATTATGAATTTGGCGTTTTTCAAATAGTGAAAATGCGTATGAAAAATCATAAAAATCATTCGCCATGTTATGCTCTACCACTTCGAGAAAGGTTAGAATACAGTACTTTCATTTAGAATGTAGTCATTTGGCGAAGGAACAATCAGCAAAAACCGTTGAAAGATGGTCCAAGAAGTTTAAATAGGGCGAAACAAACCTCACAGATGAAAAAGAATGAGATCGACTATCAAATTTCGACGACCATGCAGTTTTGATAGTCGTGGATGAGAACGAAAGCCTGACAACGAAAATCTTGGTCGAAACTTCAATGTGGACATTTCGACCACGGTTCGTCATCTCAAAAAACTCGGAAAGTATGGAAATAGACTGAATAGGAATCTGAGGAATATCGGTCCTAAGGATGAATCATGGCTTCTCTTGCGTTTCGCCAAGTGTTTCACTAAAGGAATATATCGAAAGGAGTCAATTATAAGAAGGTAATATGGTCTGTTTGGTGGGACAGGAGCGGAATCATTCACTGGGAAATTATCTCAAACGGGATTTGTTAATGGTGACATGACGACAATGAGCGTCAACAGTGGCGGATTCCGGACAAAAACGGCAAGCGACAATTAAATATCAACAGCGACGGCTATCCCGCTCAACTTTACCACATTCAAGGTGCAATCGAGACGAAAAAGCCGCGCAAAAATAACCATGTCATTTTCCACCAACGATAATATGCGTCCACATGTTGAGCATTTTGTCGTCGAATTTCCTATAAGGGCTTGGAACACTTCCTTATTCCCCATATTCAAGTCTATCGATCGCTGAAAAAATGGCTCGCGAACAAAGAACGATGCCTTGGTGGGCGCCATCAAAGAGAGGATTACATCTAAGAACAGCAACTTCTTCGCCCGTGGAATCGACCGGCTGCCAAGCAAATGGGAAGCAGTCATTGAAGTTTAGCAGATGGTGAATATGTTCCGGAATAATTATTTAATGATGTTCTTGTTAAGTTATTTTTTCTTGTTGAATAAAATTTGTTTTAAAAAAGCCGCAATCATGCATCGAGCCTATACTAATTGTGCCCACCCCTTTCTTAACTTAGCTTAACCTTCTTACAAAAAAAAAATCCTGTGACAGTTGTGGCATTGCTTAAATTGTGATAAATGAGTCAAATAAATGCACTCGCAACAAAAGTTCTTCATAATATTCGCTTGCCTAACTAGTCAACCGAATTGAAACAAGAAAGATACCAAATTACGTACTACATAAAAACAAAATGCATATTTTGATACACCCTTCTATACAATTCGATTGGTTAATATGTAAGTTACAGAATTAAGATGTATTTTAATTTTGTAGCGGAGTATCATATACCTATACTTCTCATCTAGCCAGATTTTTTCTTTAGCAAATAGGGTAGGTACATCAAAACAAATTCTATAACAGAAACAAAAATTAATTCAAAAAGGTTAGTAATAGAAATTAATTCAGTTTGGCTTCTTTGAGGCACGCCCATTAAACCCTTAAGCAATAAAATAATTGAGGTAAGATATTGATTTTTACATAGCACGATTCGTCATATGTGTTTGCTCTACTATTTATTTCCTTGACAATAGGAAATAGTTTACAAAATAAACAAAGGTGCGTTTAAAAGCTAAACATTCTAATTACCTTTTAGGCTTTGCTTTGAGTGTTTCACCCTCTTCTGTACAAACGTCATAAATAATCAATGACTCAAACAAGTGACAAACACTACTGGCGCACAAAATCACTCACGTACATTACACAAATCAAAAAATCACATCTCAAAATATTTTTTATTATATTATAGGTACATCAGGATTAAAGCTAAAGTTCATCATATCAACGACTTGTTTAATAACTACATCCAGACCGATTAAAAACATAGATTAAAAGCTCGAAAGATCATCTCGATAGGCTTGCTAGGTTTTAAACTTAATAAAACATTAACAATCACAACAGGAATAAATAATTTCACGCTTTATTTTAAAAAAAAGATCGACTATTGCTTTGTCTAACGTGTTATTCCAACTAAAATACTATAACTCAATTGTCCTAAGCTAAAATATATGAAATAAATAGCGCACTTAAATCATTCTGGAAAATATAAGTTATATACACATACTCAACAAACCCTAAAATTTAACTGATTTTTCTATTCCACTATTCCAATAATACAGCAATTAACTCTTGCCTTGTCACTCACTAATTTAGGAAACATAGAAGCGTTGCCAAACTTATTAATTCGTCACTAATCTTATTACTTTCATGTATTATTAATATTTATTTAAATTTTAATATATTTCGTTATGCAGAATATGTTTAATTTGTGGCGGAAACAGTTTATTGTTCCTAAGTTAAACAAAACTTTTTATACAAATTATATGTATGACAATTTAAAGTCCCATTGAAGCGCCTGGTGAGAAAATTTGGTTGCGTTCAGCCGACCTGAGCACTCCACAAGTGCTATGGAACTGTTCAGCTAGCACGCAACTTACTGCTGTTAACTACTTTTCAAGCGCAAATCACGTGGCAGACGCCATTTTGAGGAACATAGATTTTTGTTAGCTATAGTAGAACAAGCATGATGAAAATATGCAAACCCATTTCAAATTAGAATTCAAATTAGAAAATATATGTTTCCTACAACTTGAGTGATATAAAATATTATTTATGTGTATTCTTGGTCCTACATTTAGTACTTGTTGAAGGACGATATTGTCCTCTTTAAATAAAAATAAGATGTTCATATCCACGCATATAAGTATATTTCACAACACCAGAAAACTAATGCAATGAACAAATAAAAAAAAAACAAAGATACTGAATATTAACTGTCAACGATGGTCAAAATACGCTTTCTTATCATTAGCAATGTGTCTTATGCAGTCATTAATATTCTCTTTGCATATATATGGTTTGCTCAATAAATCTTAAAAAGGTTTATTTATGATATTGTTTGTATACTTTTATTAACTATAACAGGATGAGTCTTTGCTAAAATAATATCTATCCTAGTGCTTTTGATTAATCAATTTATAACAAAAGTAGATTTTTTGTATACGTTCAATTGATAAAGGTGAGAAAGCTGCCACCTAAATCTACGTTTCTAATTTTGGAATAAAAAATATAAAGTCCATACCGTCGACTTAAGCTCTTTAACAATAAACAAGCAGAACTGGCTATTATACTTTTCACTCCAATAATTTAAACAAATGCCCATGTTCTAAAGAGAATCAAATTTCCGAACACAACTCATAAATGACAAGGGAAGTATTTTAGTTGACGAAACAGCCAATACCAACAGCAAATAGGTAGCACCAACTTAAGATATTAAATAGCTTTAAAAAATATCTAATATTATGAAGTTGCATGTGTAGTGTGATTTATTCAACTTGTTATCATTCGTCGTAAAATACATAAAACATTGTGAACCATTTTTATTAGCCTATCTGCATTTGTGATATAAAATTAGTCTTATTTTTTCAAAATACAAAATTTAATTTATCAGGTATGTCAAATTTTGAAACTGTTACGGTATTGCGAAAAAAGGCACCCAAAGCTTCAACTTTAAAATCCGAAGCGGCAATCAACGATGCCAGAAGGAAAGGATTAACTGTTGACACTTCACAGAAATGTAAGATTTTGAAAATTTATTTATACAAATTCTAATAAACTCTTTTGATCTATTTTCAGGGGGTGCGGGTACAAACAAACAACATCTAGCTCCAAAGAACACTGCACGACTGGATCGTGAAACGGATGAGCTCAAACATGATAATATCTCTCTGAATGTAGGTAAATTGATTCAGAAAGGTCGTAACGATAAACAAATGAGCCAAAAAGATCTTGCTACGAAAATTAATGAGAAACCACAAGTGATTACCGATTATGAACAAGGCAGAGGCATTCCGAACCAAGTAATACTTGGAAAAATTGAAAAAGTGCTTGGTATAAAATTACGTGGAAGAGATCTCGGGAAATCAGTCGGGGCAGCTCCCGGGACTGCGAAAAAATAATGTCTCGGGAGTAATATAGATTTTTTTTAATACAAAACCGATTTTTAAGACCGATTTATAGTTCGAAGGTAAGCGATACTATTTGGAAATATGTTTAGTTTTACACAGACTGAGAAGAAGAAATATGGTTTTTTTTAGTCAGATGAAACTAAGTAACTTCTAACTTCCTTCAGGTCCAGACTTTTCTTTTTTTATTTAGAATGATAATAACATGACTAAACAATTTTAAATCAAATTCCCTTACATTTAAAAACTGAATACTTTTCTATTTATGCCATATGGTTAAAATTTAACTGGAAATTAATTCAATAAAAATTACATTGTGCAAAAAAGATGTTGAAATAAAACTTCCAATTTTTACATATTTAGTTCTCCCGGCGAGAAAACTTTCAAATCACCGAAGTACGTAACTTATTACCAACTTGGCAATAAGTAGTTTTTAATTAATTTTATTGAACCCCTTTGAGATTTCTCTTCTCACTAAATGTGGAAAGAATAAATTTGTGATATTTAACTAAATTAGTTAATACTGATCTACGGAAACAAAACCATGTTGCCTTGAAAATCCGCAATATTTTCTTTGAAACTAGGAGTCCTTTAATTTAGAAATAATTGAATTTTACTGATATTGTGAATCTAATTAACAATGTAGAGAAAAAATGAAAAAAAAAACTGAGTAACTTGGATTATTATATTATGTAATTTTTAAATATAAATAAACGTATAATTTCAATAGGAAGTAGAACTTGTCGCAGTCCGATGGTGAAATCAGTCATTTCTTGAAACGGTTAGCCAATAACGAAATAATTAATCTACCTGATTGAAGTGACTGGTTTCACCATCGGGCTGCTATCGAATTTTTATTTATGAAAATAAATGATTTACAAATTATGAACTTTACTTGTAACAGAGCGAATTTGAAATGCAAAATCTTCAATAGAATATTATAAACTTCATTTCTGGACTCTGTCAACTGTAAAATTTAAAAAGTTTTACAACTTGTTATTTATAATCTCCAATTGTATTGCTTGTGCAATATGTTATAAATTATTACACTATTGATGAAAATACTGGCGCTTGGAAATGCGCTTACGGAATCGCATTATAAATCGGTCTTTATAATTCAAACTATTTGTTTTTAAATTAATTTTTACTTAAATAGGATGTTATAGATTCAAGTAATGAGAGAACATAAAATGAGCGCAATGCAATGCAAAAATCAATTCTTTTATATTTCATATCATACAAATACATTTCGTTACTCTTAACAACATATGGAAAGCTAGAATAGAAACTACTAGTTTCTCAATAATAATTCAATTAAAGTTTCAAATATATGATTCCTAATTTTTTTTAGTGCATACCATTTTGGATAGAAATAAGTATGTCAAAAATTCAATCTTTTAGGCAGACTAATCAAAAATAAATTTTAAAGATAACTAAATGTTCCAGAGTATGAGAATATTACGAAACATTAGTTCAAATTAAATTAGAGATAGTCAATATCCCTATCAAGATGTACTTTCTGAAGTTAAATGTCATAATTGTATGTTGAATAAAATTTTATTCAATTCAATACTTTCCATAAACATACATCTATTCAAATATTGTTATAGCGCTCCATTTTGTTGCTTGCGTATTCGATTTTATATAATACTTTGGGTAGATATTCTATATTATCAATAAATTATTAACAATATGATTCTTTTAATTATATAAAACAATATACTACCTGTATTGGCTTGCCATCTCCACAATTGTACCAATAAATTATTAATACTTTATATTAAAGTATTACCTAATTAACAACCACATACGTCATATTTTTATCTCTCTGCCGTGCAATGATTTGTTTTGCACTTTCGGATTTCGTAGTTAAATTGAGACAAACTTTTATGATTCTTATGAAACTTTCATAAAGGTAAGAACGTACGTTATGAACAGAGAAATATATACATCTATGAAAGTTCCAATACAATGTACAAATATGATGTTTAACAGGTTCACATGAGCATAGCTAAGTATATCGTGCTCTATTTAATTAATTTAATTTCTTTTTCAAATTAATATATAATAAATGAATACTAAAACTATTGACAGGTATAGCTTATCCACAATGTTATGAATATAACTTAAAGGGTTGTTAAAACAGCAGATAGCATTTCTTCGTTTAAAGATGCGCCGTGCGTTTATCTATGAAAGGGTCTTACACGGAATCTGCAAAAAGAAACATCAAACCGCGCCCACATGAAACTCCGACTCTGGAACGAACCCATGTCGTTAAAAGACGAAATCTGCTATCTAGGTGTCTGGTTTAATAGAACTTTGAACTGGAATTCTGACCTAAATTACACCCTTTCCAGGGTACGCAAGCGCGTGAATCTGATCTCCACACTCAGAGGACGCTTTAGAGTCAGTCATACAAAACTCTGCTAACACTTACAAAACCTATATTAGGCCACTGGTAGACTATAGAGCTGTTCTATATTCTACACTTTCTAATGCCCCAGCGCAAAAACGTACTACTTGTGAACGAAGAACACAAGTAGTTACACTTGAACAGACAAATTCACAGGTTGCACTTCCAATTTCCGAGTGCGCTACTATATGAACACTGCACTTCTGATTTTAGACGATCACAGATCGTCTAAAATCTGTACAGTCTAAATATCCGAGTCGACGTGAT